>JAOTQR010045001.1:0-15036 GCA_025774065.1 Solanum ossicruentum
ACAGGAGGACGGGTATACCTTATTAAGACCGCTGCGGGGGTTTTGACGTGTGGTTTTCCGTGTTTGATTTTTCCCCCCCCCCCCCCCCCCCAACAATTGTTCAATGATATGCTAGATCAGGCCTAACCATGTTAGCTCATGCCGTGACCAATCAAATTAAGACTCTACCATGCTAGATCATGATATGCTAAGAGCTGGCTCTCCTAAAGAACAACCGACAAATGAAGAATTCCAGGATGCTCTTACCATGTTAGCTTATGCTGTGACTAATCAAATCAACCAAGGGGCTCAAGCTCCTCAAGTTCCTAGCCCGACATCTGGAGTAAGGGACTAAAATAAGGATGAACCCGCTTGAATTCTATGGGTCTAAGGTGGATGACAACCCCCAAGAATTTATGGATGAGGTGAGCGAAGTATTGATATTATGGGTGTTAGATCGGAAGAGAAGATAGAGTTGGCGGCCTACCAACTCAAAAGGGGTAGCCCAAATATGATATGCTTAATGGAAGCAGGAGATGGGAAACAGTAATGTGGTACTATGGTTGGAGTTAAGGTAGCTTTTGTTAATCATTTCTTCCCTCTTGAGCTTAGGGAGGCCAAGATAGTGGAGTTATTGAATTTGAAGCAAGGGTCAATGAGTGCGAGGGAGTATTCCCTTAAGTTCAACCAAATTGCTAAATATGCTCCCTAATTGGTGGCCGATCCAAGATCTAGGATGAGCAAGTTCATGATTGGTGTATTAAATTTGATAAGTGAGGAATGTCAATCCGCTATGTTGATAACTGACATGGATTTGTCCCGCCTAATGATATTGCCGAAAAATTAGAGGAGGGAAAGATGAGGAGGAGAAGGGGTAAAGAGGCCAAGAGAGCCCATTTTGAAGGATAGTACCAAAGTCCCAAAGATAGAGATGATGCTATATGTCCAACATATGGTAAGGTTCATAGAGACCCATGTTTGAAGGACGCCAAAGCTTGTTTCCATTATTGTGAGGAGAGGCATAAGAAGAAAGATTATTCTCATAAGCAAGGAAAGGGTGAAGATGTTCGTCCTTAAGGTGGTGCCCTAAGGCACAATCGATTCTATGCGCTTCAAAGAAGGCAAGGAGGGTATGAGGTGCCCGATGATGCTATCAGTAAGTTGGAGGTTTTCTTTGATTTTATTGTGCATGCTTTGATTATTTCGATAGTCATTATTTGTTTCATTATTCCTTTTGTTGCTAGAAAGATTTGGTTATGTGAGTCTATTGATGTTAGAAAAGCTTATAAGGGATGCTCCATGTCCTTATTGCATAAAATCTTGTCTTGTGATCTTGGTTGAATTTGGTTTGATGGGTTGGAGGTCTTGAGGTAGTTTGCCTACATGCATATCATGCTTGCAATGAGTGTAGGACCTATAAGGTTGTAATATGATGGTTAAGGATGGATGATCTATTGGGATAACTACACTGGGCTAGTCACTCCTTTAAGATTGATTTATGGTTCGGGTTTTGTCCCACAGTGAAGATGAGGGTAGGTGATATCCCTAGGTTTCCTTTTAGTCTAGGAGTGTGCATTTTAGTATTTGTGGAGTTGTTTGTTTGACTTATGCACCAGCTATGTTTATGGATTTCATGAATAGGGTTTGAAACCCTACCTTGATGTGCTTGAGGTGGCCTCTAGTGGTGGAGCATTGATTCAGTTAGAGCTTGTGGACCATTTGGGGGTAGTATTGTAAGTCTTGGGGGATGAGAGGTTGTTTGCTAAATATGATAGGTGTGAGTTGAGGGTAACAATAAGGTGGTTAGAACTCCTTAAGGATTATTATATGAGTGTGCATTGCATTATTTTCGACGGTAAGGCTAGTGTTTTAGTTGGTTCTCTAAGTACCATAGCATATGTTGATTATGGTGGCAAAAGGGGTGACTAGAGAGGTCCATTGGTTGGCTAGAGTGGGGTTTAGGTTGGAGGTTGAGCATTGTGATGTAGTGTTATTGATGTCTCCAAATCTTCTTTGGTTGAGGAGGTCTAGTTTAAGCAAGGCCTTGATTCATCCTTATGAGAGTTGTAAGTTTTGGGTGGAAGGATGGTATAGTAGAGGTTGTCTCCCAAGGGGGAGATGGTGGTTTAAGGTACCAAGTGGGGTATGTGTGTTTGAGGTTGACAATTGGGCTAATATTGGGTGTGAGTCCTTATATGATGTAGAGGAAGATTGGTGAGGGTGCATGCAAATGGGAATTACCTATGGATATGGATATGGCTCGTCCGATTCTTCATGCTTCTAGGTTGAGGGATGTGTTGGTGACTTTAGTTCTATAGAAATCTTTGAGGTCGTGGGTGTTGTGGAGGATAAGTTAGCATAGGAGAAGGTATCGATGGAGGTATTGGCTAGATGGGTGGAGAAGTTGATTGATAGTAGGTAGAGTTCGTCAAGGTCCTTTGGATGAATCATTAAGTTGAAATTGTCCCTCGGGGAGCTGGAGCGGGCATGAAAAAGCAATATCCGTATCTCCTTCATTCTACTCAAGAATTATGATAACGTTTCAAGTCATTTTTCTATGTTTCCAAGTCCTAAGTCTCATCCTTTATGTCATTTGCAAATATTAATGTTTATATTGACAAGTTCATGTTGATTTTGACACTAATGTTGAGGTTTTTGAAAATGATGTTTAAGTGCTTGTTGCATTCTTGTGTGGGCTGAAATCATCTTGTTCAGTTCTCTTTTATTCTTTTCTCTAATGTTCCCAAGTGGGAAACATTGAAACGACCCCAAAAAGAGCCCAAATATGTGCCCGAAATAGTAATTTCCATATATCTAAAAATCTGTACGTGATATCAAAAATCCAACTTCATATTCTTGATCAAAAGGTCAAATTGAGTGGGCAATGGGTCTAACCACAATTTTAGAGCAACCATAGCGAATTTTGAAAATTCAAAGTGAGCAAAAAAAAAAAAAAACAGTGAGCTGGCGCGCCCTTGGCACGACACGGCCAGGGCGCTCCAGTGTGTTATTTCATGTAGTTTTTTTTAGTCCGGTCCAAGGCTTTTGGATATTTGGCTTAAGCCTACGAATACTTGAAAATAACTATACTTAGCCATATTTAACCTTCATATCACTCAAAACATTACCCAAAACACTCTCAAACATTTAGACTACTATTTCACTCAAAATCAAGTGTCCAAATCTCTTTCGGATCTTAAGGAATTTATCCTAGCTTCAGGTTTCCATTCAAATCTTCATCAAGGAATTCTGTAAAGTCAAGGTATGTGGATTTCAATGATTGGGTCCTTTCTCCCATGGTGCCCAAGCTTCCTTACTCATGAGTCTTACTTATTATGAATTTCACTGCGCACTATGTTGGGGTCTCATGAATTTGTGATTATTTTAGCATGTTTTAGGCTATGAATATAAGATTTATTGTGAGATTTGATGAGGGGTTTTGATGTATATTATTTGAGGGTGTTATCGAGTATCTATTGATGGTCTTACACTGAATTTTCTAGAATGATTTGACTCTTGATTGCATGGTTTTACACTAACATTACACATCCACCAAGTGTTTGATAAAATGTCCAGATTATGTATCTTGTGTTGTTGAAGGCCTAATGCATGATATATGAGTTGCATGACCTTATGATGATGAAAGAAATGTATATCTATGGTATTTTGCTCTATGGTGTTGTGAGATGACTACTTTGATGGTGGGTGGAAATGTTCTTTAACCTAATTGAGGGGATAATACCTTAATCACCTAGGATGGAAGGTGGTACATTCGACAACCATGTCGTGGGGTTTTTACCTTAACAACTAATTGAGGGGTTTGTACCTCAATCACCAAGGGTGGTAGGGTGAGATAATCCACTAACCAATCAAGGGGTTTGTACCTTAATAAACTATGAACACTATAATGAGGGTCTCTTCTTACACATGTATTATGATCTATGTAAGAATGATTTACTTCAAGCATCGTACATGCATGCCATTTTGTTATATGATACTCATTGCCTATGCTTATACATTTTGATTATGATGCTTATCTCTTGTTTCATTGCATCCTATATACTCAGTATAATCAAACATACTAACGTATACTTTATGCGTACATGATGTTACAATGTAGGAACCAGAGCTCTTTTTGGTCATCCTCCTCCTCCATGTGGCTAGTGGTTCCTATTCAAGCTAGTTGGTGAGTCCTCCATTCTGAGGATAATGTCTATGTTCTTATGCTATGTATTTAAGATGCTTTTTTTTATGGTGTGCTTTGACTATGAGGGTAAGCCCGGTTGCTTTTATTGGCCCCTGCTAAGTTCTACGCTAGAGGTGTTGTTGAACAGGTTATGTATTATTCTTGAGTTATGACTCACTTATGTTATTCAAGTATTTTAACTCTTTCCTTTAGTCCCAATTTCCCTTGTTTACATTTCCTATGTTGTTCTATTTTACTTCTGTGACCAAGGATGTATATATGATATGTTAAGAGGATTGTTTGGGGTTCCTTCGGATTCCCCATTCGTTGTGTCACGTCTATTCTCTATTTTGGGTCATGACAAACTTGGTATCAGAGTACTAGATTGTTACGTCCTCAATGTCCAAAACACAGTGTCTCTCACCCAAGATGCCAGAGTATGACCATGAGGGGCTTGAGCCCCTTGATTGACTTGATTAGCAATACTGGAATAACCCCAAAGAGTGCACAAAAATGTGCCTCGGAAGTGTCCAGAATCTTAATTTTCAAATATCTCAAAATCCATGCGTGATATCAAAGTTTGACATTATATTCTTGATCAAGAGGTCAAATTGAGTGGCAAATGGGTTTAACCCCGATTTTAGAGAAAATGAATTGCAATTTCATTTTCACAAAAATCACATTCCAGCAAGCTTTTTGTGCCCATGGTGCGACGCGCCAAGGGCACGCCTCAATTCATTTTTGTGTGCAGTTTTTTGTTCCATCTAAGACTTTTTTATCTTGGGCCTAAGTCCTCCCATGAATGAATATATCTATACTTAGCCATATGTCATCACCATGTCATACTAAACTTTCCCCAGTACTCACTAAACACTTAGACAAATATTCACCCCAAAACTCATGTTCCAAAACTCATCCTGATCTTAAGGATTTTCACTCAAACTTCAAATCTCCATTTACAATCTTCTTCAATAATTCTCTAAATTCAAGGTATATGTATTTCAACCATTGGGTCCTTTTACCCATGTTGCCCAAACTTTCTTTTCACCTATAATACATGTTTCTTAGTTGATTTTACATATGAATTTTCTATTATGAATTTGGCTATGAACTATATTGGGGTTTTGTAAAAGTATGACTTTTTATGCATGTTTTGAGGTGTGAATCTTGAGTTTTTGAAGGAGTAAGGCATGGCATATGAGTTAAGCAACTTTATGATGATGAAAGAATGATAAAAATATGTTGGTTTCATGAGAAGTATGTATGTGTTGGTGTCATGAGAAGTATCTATTGTGTTATGAGTTAACCATAGCCAATTTAGGGTGATGCCTCAATCACCTAGATGGGGGTGGTATGCCATCAACCAATTGAGGGGTTGGTACCTTAATTGTCTCGAATGGGAGTGGTATGCTATTAACCAATTGAGGAATTGATTCCTCAATCATATCGGATGGGGGAGGCATCCCATCAACCAATTGAGAGGTCGGTACCTCAATCACCTATATGGAGGTGGTATGCCATCAACCAATTTAGGTGTTGGTACCTCAATCACTTCTAAGGGGTGGTCTACCTTGGATTCAAAGTACTAAGTTGCTTGTTCTATGATTATGGTCTATTCCTATAAATGTAATATGTTCTACATACAAGCATGTTTACTTCAAGTATCATTCATGCATGCCATATTGTTATATGATCGTCTATTGCTTAAATATGCATTTTATGTTGCTTATCTATTTTTGTATTGCATCCTACATACTTAGTACATTCAAATGTACTAACACATACTTTTAGCTACATGATATCACCATGGAGGAATTGGAGCCCCACTTGATCATCCTTCTCCTCCACGTGGCTAGTGCGATTTCTTTACAAAGCAGTGGTGAGTCCTCATCTTCGGGGACATTGACTTTGATATTATGCTATGTACAAAGACCTCTTTTCCTTTTATTTTATACTTGACTATGAGGTTGAGACCCAGTTTCTTGTCTTGGCCCCCGCTACGTTCTATGGTTAAAGGTGTTGTTGGACATGTTTTGTATAATTCTACGAACTTTGACACTCTTGACTCTTTTGATACTCTATGATATGAAAGATGCTCCTTAGCACCGGTTATCCTTATTTGTTATCTCTTGTTGATATATTATTGCTTCCACAACCAAGGATGTGTAATGATATGTTAAAAGGCTTGCTTGGGGTCCTTCAGGTTCCCCATGCACCGTATCACGTCTAGGCCCTAGGTGTGGCTCATGACACACAACTTGATCTAGCAAGGTGAGAGCATCCCGGACCTCTCCCTAAGCCGGTTTTTCCTTGGGTATGTGGGATCTTCTTCCTCTTGTGTTAGGCATGATCTAGCATAGCAAAGAACATTCGTTAGAGGGGAAATCTTACCTAACTTCTATGGCATGACATAGAGTAAGAAGAAGGGAAACATTTCCTAAAATGTCTCATAGTTTCCTACTCATAGTTGTGGTGCACAACAAAACCATGAATAAGACTCTAATCAACGCAGTGTATTGGATGCCGAGGACCATTAACAACCTATTGCTCTGATAAAAAGTTTGTGATGATCCAAGCCAAAGGCCTAGACATGACACGATGAATTAGGAACCCGAAGGGACCCCAATCAAGCCTTTTAACATATCATTACACATCCTTAATCGCGGAAGCAATAAAATAACAACAATAGATAGAAAAAGGGGTAATACGGGGCTAAGGGAGATCTTTCATATCATAAACATGAAAGAATCAAGAGAGTCGAAGATCATAACATCATTATATAACTTGTCCAACAACACCTCAAACATAGAACTTAGTGGGGCCAAGATAAGAAAATGGGCTCACCCTCATTAGCAAAGCATACAATAAAAGGAAAGAGAGTCTTTATACATAGTGTAAGATCAAAGACATTGTCCCCGAAATTTAGGACTCGCCAACTTGTTTTGAGAGTAATCGTACAGGCCACATGGATGAGGAGGATTATCAAGTGGATCTCTGATTCCTACATGGTAACATCATGTAGACATAGAGTATGCATTAGTATATTTAAATGTACTAAGTATGTAGGATATAATGCAACAAGAGATAGGAAACATAATCGAAATGCGTATTTGGGCAATAAATGATTATGTCGTAATATGGCATGCACGAATGATGCTTGTAGTAATACATGCCTACATAGAACATTTTTCATACGTAGGAAGAGACCATCATTAGTAACCAAGGCCTGCCACCTCCTTGGCGAGGCTATTGGGGTGCAAACCCCCCAACGTTGTTGCACGGAAGTATCACCCCTAGAGCGATGCGGATGAGGTACAAATCCTCCAACATTATTACATGGGTCTACTACCACATGAGAGAGGAAATTTAGGTATAAACCCCCAACATATTGCACGGGCCTACTACCTCCCGAGCGAGGCAATTGAGGTACAAACCCCTCAACATAGTTGTTCGGGCCTACCACCTCCCGAACAAGGCTTGGTCAACTTGCAACACTATAGATTCTATTCATGAAATCAATACATATGTACATTTATTTCATCATCATAAAGTCATACAAGTCATAGGCCATGCAATGGATCATCAATAGTTCAAGAATCCTAACTGGATATTTTATCGAACAGTTGGTGGGTGTAATGCTAGTATAAAACCACCCAATTAAAGAGTGAAATCATGTAAGAAATCTTGAGGTAAATCAACGCACTAATACTTGATAATACCACCTTGCAATACATCAAAACCCTTGATCAAATCTCAAGATAGCTCAAAGATTCATAGCTCAAAACATGCTTAAATAGTCACACTTTTACAAAACCCCAACATGGTTCATAGTCATATTCATAATAGAAGACCTATTAGTAAAATCAACTTAGAAACATGTATTTTAGATAAAAAGGAAGCTTGGGCACCATGCGTTAAAAGACCTAATGGTTATAACCCACATACCTTGACTTTGGAGAATTCCTTGATGAGGATTGGAAATGGAGACTTGAAGCTTGATTGAGATCCTTAAGATCCGGATGAGTTTTGGCACTTGAATTTTGGGTGAAATATTTGTCGATGTGTTTGAGAGAGTATTCAGGAATGTCTTGTATGATATGAAGGTGAAATGTGGCTATGTGTAGATAATTTTACGCATGAGAAGATATAGCCCAAGACCCTAAAACCTTGGAACGAAATGAAAAACAGAAAAACATAACACAATGGCTTGCTCTGGCCGCGTCACGCCAAGGGCATGCTCTGCTCTCTGGAAATCGCATTTTCTGATTTTCAAATTTTGATACGGATCCTCTAAAATCAGTGTTGGGCCTATTTCCAATTCAAATTTCTCCCCGATCAAGAGTTTGAGTCAAATTTTTGATATCATGCAAAAGTTTTGAGATATATGGAGAATACAATTTTGGGCACTTCCGAGACACATTTTCGAATGCTTTTTGGGTTGTTTCACATAAGTACAAAAATAATTGTAAATCTAGTCTCGATAGCTTAACTTAGTATGAAAATCAGTCAAGGTCATGACTTTTATCAAGAAAAATGCATGAGCATGTATTTTGATGAAATTAACCAGTAATGGAGGAAGTCTTGATCTCAACTTACAAATATGATCTTGGGTAGAAACTGGCAGTTATAGATACTAAAGTAATAGTAGGATAACTTTTGGAGGGCCTTATATACCTTGGAAATTAGTTTCTTGGAAGAATTGAAGAAGATTCTTAAAAGCCCTAGCTTTTTCCCTTTTGAAAATATGTTCAGAGTTCTTGCGGTGTTTGAATGTTAATGATATGAATAACCATATTCTATGGCTTTAATTAGGTGAAAACTAATAAGTTTAGGCTTAAAAGGATGAGAAAAGATGAAAATACCCCTTCTTAAATTGTAGGTGGGGTCACATATGAGACCCCTTACGACCCTTAGAAGCTTCTACGGTCCGTAGGGAACCTTTCGTAAACTTTTGGGAATTTTTTTGGGGTTCTAGAATTCTCTAGAAGCCCCATTCTATGAACAACAGAGGGTTCTACGAGCATTAGATGGGTTCGTAAATTCTGGGGCTAAAAAGTAAAGTTTCAGACTTTTTCCAAGAGTTAGCAGTACGGGGTGTACTCCATTTTACGACCCGTAAATAGGTTTCGTATTGCACCCTTACACTGGCAGTCTTCAGTAAAACAACCATAACTTTTTACTCCAAACTCTAAATGAGGTGAAATTAGTTGCAGTGGAAAGCTAATTCAAAATCTTTCATTTGGTAGGTCATCGAAAATCTAATTCTTTGTGTGCTAAGAGTTATGATTATTTAAAGTTGACCTGTGCACAATCTAATGCTAGAAACGCAACTTTTAAAAAAGTTTTGAACTCAACTAAGTACTAGAGGTCTCTTATGACCCTAGTACACTTCCCACATATAAGGGTAAGGCTTGAAACATAGGTACTTATGAGGATAGAGTTATGGAGTGTCATAAGATGGCACCACTTGAGGCCTTATATAGGCATTGTAGATCCCCGGTTAGGTGGTTTGAAATGGGAGAGGTGTCCTTGACAGGTCCGAATTTGGTTTTGGAAGCCTTGGAGAAGGTGAAGATGATAAGGGAGAGATTACAGATGGCTAAAAATCAACAAAAGTCTTATTCTGACATTAGGTGGAGATATCTTAGTTCAAGGTAGATGATTGGGTGTAATTAAAGGTCTTTTCCATGAAGGGTGTGGTGTGATTTGGCAAGAAGGTAAATTGAGCCCTAGGTATGCAAAAACTTATAGAATCTTGAGGTGCATTAGTAAGGTTGCTTCAGATTTGGAGTTGCCTATAGAGATGAGCATAGTTCATTCGGTCTTTCATGTGTCCATGTTGACGAAAAGTGTAGGAGACCCAAGCTCATTGTGCCTTTGGAGGTAGTAGGTGTTAAAAAAAACTTAACGTATGAAGAAGTTCTGGTTGAGATATTGGATAGACAAGTAAAGTGATTGAGGAACAAAGATGTAGCATCTATTAAGGTTATTTGAAAGAATCAACAAGTTGGAAGTGCTACTTGGGAAACGAACTTAGATATGAAGAAATAATACCCTTGTCTTTTCCTCTCTACTCAACCTTAAGGTGAAGAGTAAATCATGTCTAAGATGTTAAATCTTGTATTTCAGTCCTTTTCCAGTCATATTTCATTCATATATACTCATGGTAATATGTTTTGATGTTATTTGATGAATAAGTTTGAAATTTCATGGAAATGGTGTTTAAATTATGTTTAATGAATTCATTTTTCTCGAAAATTTATTTATTAACAATTCTCAAGCGTATTTCCATCACGTTGGAGGACGAATGTCCCCAACGGATAGTGTAATGTCCTAGATCTTAAGCTAAGACCTGAGTCATTCCTCGTATCTGAAGAGGCTAAAGTTGATGAATTCTAATATGGTGGTATCAGTTATTAGGTATTCAAATTACATGTAGTTTGGGGTCATAAGACATCTTTTACATTGAGCCAAGTCCATAGGATTCAAATCGGATAAGTTTTGGTATAAGTTCACATAAGGGTCAACTTTAAATCTCCATGCCTCTTGGCACGTAATGAATTAGGTGACCCACTACCAAAAACATTATAGGACTTTGAATTATCTTTCCAATGCATCTGATTTTGCCTTATTCTAAATTCGACGTAAAAAGTTATATCCATTCTATTGTGGCTTGTCTAGGCTGTAAAAAATAGCGACAGTCAGTTTGACCACTAAATGTGATTGGCGGTCTGCCGAATTGACCACCGAATGGCCCCAAATATCTTTAGAGACTGTCAGAAAGTGCGATCAAAGGGTCATTTTGGAGTATCACCCAATGGTTTGGCGATGGGACATCTGGACTGCTAATTTTCCCACCCGAACTCATTAAAATGTCATTTTTTTAACTTTTGATGATCTTTTTACATTCAAAAAAAGGAGGTTTCCACCCATTAACCTAAATACACCTTCTAATCATATTTTCATGCCCCAATTACCTTCCTCGTAACTCATTTCAAATTTCTCTCTCAAAGAAGAAGATCCAAATCCTCCATTGAAGAACAAACTTCCATTTATTCCAAGCTTTTCATCAAATCCAAGATTTTCTTTATCCTTCTTCTCTATTTTGTTCTAAGGTATGTGGGTTTCCATATCCATGGATCCTTTCACCCATGGAGTCCAAAACCCTTTTCAACCCAATTTTTAGTTTCGAGGTTTATTTTATTATAGGTACTTCCTATTCCATGCATGATTGATATTAGAAATAATTACTTATTGATTTTAAATGCATGAAATGAGTTTGTATTTATGAACCCTTTACATTATTACATTGGGTTGATGATTTCTTAAATGGACCGTGTAAATCTTTACCCAAATTCTATATTTTGGTCTAAATTATGAATATTATGTTCACTGAGTTATTATTGCCATCTAATTGTATGTGTTGATAGATTTTGGAAAATGCGCTATGTTAAACTATTATGGGTCTTTGAATCTCGTTATGGTCTATTTAAATTATGGTTTCAAATGGTGTATTCTGATGATAAGTATGCAAGTTTATACATATTATGAATTATTAAGGGCTATCAAATATGTTTCAATTCCATGGGAATGTTATAAAAATTATGTAAGGTTATGAAGCCCTTCCTATGATGTGACTGTTTTAATGAGCTACTCCTATTATGATATTATGACTTACACGACTGTATATTATGATTATACTTCTGTTTTATGTATTCCGTTGGATGTTGACTTAGCACCGAGATGACCTTAGTAGATTTCCATCATCCCTTAACTATGTGCCACCATATGATATCAAGTAACGCTTACCGAAAAAGCAATTACGCAAGGTAAGGGCATCTTCTAACACTTATTGAAAAGGCCATGCCTTAAGGTAAGGATATCTTCTATGACATACCAAAAAGTTCATGCCGTAAAGTAAGGATTTCTTCAAACACCTACTGAAAAGGACATGTTGTAAGGTAAGGATATCTTCTAACACCTACTTAAAATGCCATTCCACAAGGTAAGGATATAAAGTACACCTACCAAAAAGGTCATGCCGTAAGGTAAGGATATCATGTAAACCCACTGAAAAGGCTATGCCATAAGGTGAGGCTATGGTTTATCTTTGCAAGTGAACCACTCTTTTTTTGTTGTGGATAAAACGTTTGGATTCCGTGTTGCAGCTCGCATAATCTAAATTGTCAATTACGGTCTTTTCCCACATATGCATGCTATTTTATGAACATATGCTTTACCTCCAATGCACGTTTTAATTAAGGCATTGATCATTCACATCATATTGAGCTTATATCTATTGTATATGAGTATACATCTTGTCTATTATGGCTTATGATTTCTTGGTGCATTGCATCCCACATACTTAGTACATTCAAAGTACTAACACATTCTTTTGCCTACATGATCTAACCATATAGGGACTAGAGCTCTTATCCATCTACCTCCTCGTGGCTAGTATGATTCTTGAAGACTTTGCTTGTGGTGAGTCATCGATTTCGAGAGCAATATCCAGTTTCTATCTACCCATGTGATGACATTAATATCTGTTTTCTTTATTTACTTTTGAGGGTGAGCCTAAAGCATGTTTTAGCCCCCGTTCCACTCATTACTAGAGGTATTGTTGGATGATATATTATGTATGACTCTTGCGATACTTATATATCTTTGGAGACTTTTCCCTTAGTACTTATCCCTTATATGTTAATGCTTTTGATGATATTACTAATATGGTAAAATTCCTAAGTCCCTATTCCCTATGAAGTGCATCCCATGTTCCCTTCCCGTAGATTTACTCATAGTGATTGTACGATGGAAGTTCCATGATCCCTAGTCCTATAAAGTGTGTCCTAAGTCCCAAATTCTATTCCCTTATTACTATTTATTGTTGGTTAATCTATAGTTCTTAACCAAGGATGTGCTTACATATGCTATGAGTCTTTTTTTGTGGTATCATTGGGTTCTCCAATCATCATGTTACACCTAGGCCCTAGTATTATATTTTTGACATCTATACTTAGGCTTCTACTAGAACCAAAACAAGGCAAACACAAGGTGACATCACTTGTCTAAGCCTATACCAATGATATCACTAGTCTAAGCCTAGACTAACATCAACATACTTTAATATAACACAATCTCTATCACAAACTTCAATAAACACAACAATCTAAACCATAAACTTCAATATATATCACAATCTAAGTCATAAACTTCAAAATATCATAATCTCAGCCTTAAACATGTTACCAACAAGTATAGTTGATCAACAAAATTGTACAAGTATTTGCTTATCCAAAAATAAACTAAACAAAAATTCATAGTATACATGGCATATCCAACTAACTCTTCGCCCATAACTCATGTAGTTCCATTAATATTCATGTATTCAAACTCAGTCAAAACAAAGGGAAGCTATATCCTACAGAAAACTCAACCAATAGCTCAAACATACCACTACTAATAAATCCCACTAGAAGTCAAGACTAACTGTAACCACTATAAAGGTCCACAACAATGCACTAAGGATCAATCTCATTCAAAGGCCACCCACTATCTCCTCAAAAGGGTATTATATATCAATCAAGACATAACACAACTTCAATCTCACGCCGAGGTCTAAAAGGGACTTTACTAGCCTAAGGCTCATCCAGAGATCACAAAATCAAGATAGAATGAAAAGAAATAAGATACAAGGCAGAGATCAAAAAATCAAGATAGAATGAAAAGAAATAAGATATTAGGAAAATACAAACTGAATTTACATGAAATGTATACTAGACGATATTAAATAGGCTTAGTCAAATCGAAGACCGCTAACTACCTTAAAGTGAATAACACGCGCTCCAAATCCACTCCATTATAGCTATCATGATGGAAACACTTTCAGTTGCCGCCACACTTATCAAATTATCATTCTACACGATAAAATGAACATTTTGATATCAAGAATATAATATTTTTTAGTTTGTCCCAAAATTGACTAAAAATGGCATAGTGGGACATGCTATGGGAATTCCAAAAGCAACTCTCTAAAAGGTTACAATTATAATTGGAAACTTGTACCCCAAAATGAGGCACAATTCACAGCTCAACGTAGAGGAATTCAAATCACAATATTTTTGTAATAAAAAGGAATTTCAATAAAATGGACAATAGCTAATTCAGCTAAGTTACCTCCATCAAAACCTCCAGCACATTTATGATTACACAACAATGATCACCACAAAACTCTAACAAATTAAAATTTTGATTCAGTCAATTTGGACCTATATTGGTCAAGATATCTACTCCAAAAAATCACCTAAATTTCAATATGAAAAGTGGCAATGCAACAACTAAAACTCATAATTTACCTTGGATGAAGCACTCACAATCAATTTTGACTCTACAATAATTATTTTCTCAAAATACCATGCAAGATAGCCTAAAACATAATTAAAAATGGACTTTGAACGCTCAAGTTATCAAACCTCTATATTCTCCCAAAATTTAGTTTGAAAAAATTATAACAAAATTTATTTTCGAGAAAGTATGAGAAATAAAGCCTCCATGACTAAAACCAAGCACACCCCATTTCTCATGGAAAATCTGACAATTTAGTCTCAAGAATAGCTAAAACAGACTCAAAATGCTCAAGATATCAAACCTCAATATTTTGGAAAAAAATCACTTAAAAATACCCAAATACAACAAACAAATTCTTAAATTTACCTCAAATGAAAGTTCCAAATAAACTTTTGAGCTCACTAATGCGTTTCTTATAAAAAATCCCTTCAAATTTGACCTTTGAATGATTGAATTTGGTCCCCAAATGACCAAGATATGTCCCACTTGAAGTTTCCTCCTAATGTTGATTGCGTCTAAAATAC
>JAOTQR010045011.1:0-15034 GCA_025774065.1 Solanum ossicruentum
GTATTTTCAAGTGTGGGAACCCTTAGGCCCAAGACTTAAAAGTCTTGGACCGAAGTCAAGAGAAAATAGGACCAAAATGGACTGCTCAGTGGAATTGCATTTTCTGCACAAATGAGTTCCACGAAAATGGGTATAACTCCTTCATCCGAACTCGAACTGAGGTGAAACAAAGTGTGTTGGAAAGATAATTTAAAGAGATTTAATTTAATAGGTCATGGACCACTCAGTTCTTTATGTGCTAAGAGATATGCCCCTTCAAAATTGACCCTCCTAAATCACATTTTTGCAAATTTTGGATTTTGATACGGTTCCTTTAACATTCGGGTTAGACCCATTTCCCACTCAACTTGACCCTCTAAAAAAGAATATGAAGTCAGATTTTCGACATAACAAATGGATTTTTAGATATATAGAAATTATGATTTCGGGCACTTTTGAGGCACATTTTTGAGCACTTTTTGGGGTCGTTTCACTATGATGTTGGTTATCATGCATCAATCTCATTTGCGAGAGCGAGGATGCTTGAACAGTCCCTGAACTTTGATTGCTTTTTGAGTGAAATGGAGGGGCTTCTTTTCTGTGAGGGCATTTGTGTTGTATGATTGGCATATGACTTGTTCAGTGATTGTGAATTGTTGATACTCCTTATTTTGTCATAGTTGGATTGTCAGATGCATTAATATGACTTGGTTTGCTTGGTAGCTACTCAATCAAGTTTTGAAAATGAGAGTTAGGTACTTGCGTTGAAATTGACAGAAGTATGTGCAATTAGAATGATTGCTATGTATTACTTATTGTATATTTAGATCGAGTCGACGCTTCATGACAAGTAATAGTTCTAAGTTGAGGGTGTTCATATGTTGTCAAAATACGAAACATTTGATGCCTAAAACAAGAGATTTGCTAATTCTTAATGCGATTTTTATGTGTTTTTGTGTTATAGATTGGCATGATTTTGGGAGAAAATTATAGATTTTGATGAAGTTCAGGACATACGAGCCACCCTACGAGTCATAGCCCAAGCTACGAGTCATAGGTTGTCCTCGTCGCAATTTCTAGAGAGCAAAAATCAGAAATTTGAGAAGTGAAGGTCAGCTATATGAGACAAACCTATGAGTTGTAGGTCTCACTACGACTCGTAGAGGTGGGTTTCATAGCAATTTTTAGAGAGGTTGAGAATTGCACCAAGAATTGCAAATATGGACTATGAGAAGACCCTACAAATTGTAGACCAAATAAGTCAAGTCCAAAATGCAAAGTGCTGACTACAAAAGTTCGATTACGACTCATAGGTCACCTTACGAGTCGTACCTACAAGTTGTATCTGTTGCCAATTGGATTTTTTATTTTATTTTAAGGCTCTTTTTGTAATTAGTATAAATAGTTTATGATGGGGTTTTTGAAAGGAGACACATTTTGCATATTTGAATAGAGAATATTGTAAAGTGATTCTTAGGGTTTAGTGTATATATTTTAGGGTTTTATTCTTGAAGACCCAATTTGGGGATTTGAAATCACTTGTAATCAAACTCCATTATTGCAAGATTGTCGTTTCAACATCAAGGAGCTTTTCTTCTTCATAATTTTTGGGTAAACTCTCAACCATATTTAGTTTATTCATTGTTTGTGATTTTGCCCTGGCTATGAGTAGCTAAACCCCCCACAACTTAGGTCATGGGAACCATGAAGAGCTGACTTGAAATAATATAGATTATTTGCATTTCTTTGATTGGGTATTTGCATGTATTGTCTATTTTCTTTCATTTTGAATGTTGTTTGGTGATGGTCAACACCAAATCCTGCCTAGTACCATGATCCCGACTAAGATAGTGATGAATAGGAAAAAGAAGATGGATGACAGGATTCGATTGATGTGTTCTTATCTAATCAATCAAACCTGGTCAAGGGGAGGTTGACTGGGACAATGGGTAATGGTTAGTTGGCACACCACGGTTGCTGACCAAGCGCCATGGTGAAATTTGACCTTCACCTTTTCAAGAGGGATGGAAGAACCTAAATTATCATCATGTATGCAATGTCTCAAATAAATTGATGCTATATGGGATATTTGAGTTAACGAATCATGGAGAACACAATTCTCAAGTTCTCCCTCACATTAACTGTCTTTTTTCTTTAGTAGTGTAGTGTTTTTATTTTTCTTCACTTCGAATTGCAAACCCCCCTCCCCTCATTCTAGAGAATATAGTTGATTGATGCTTGAAGTAATTTTTGGTGAGTCAATATGGTCAACCCCGTATTCCCTGTGGATTGATTCTAGCCTCTGGTTAGGTTTATACTTGATAGCGACTGCTTTACTATTAGAGCATGAACATCAAACACCAAACTAAAAATATATATTACGTGAATGGATTGAAGTATAGTTTATTGAGCATATAAAAATGGGTGACAAGATAAATGAAGTTGAATTTTTGTTAGAAAATTTATTATTACAAAATTGACTTCAAGAGGTGATTCTAATTGCCAAAAGGTTAAAACAAAAAAAACATGTATGATAGACTTGAATACTGTGCAAGTAAATGATCTTACATGTCTAAGTGCCCAAAGTGAAAATGTTGATTTGTAGCACAAATGTTTTGGGCACGTTAGTACTTCATTATTGAATAAACTTATGTGCAAGGACTTGGTCCATGGGTTGCCAAATGTGATGTTTGAAGATGACAAAATATGTGAAGCTTGTGTTAAAGGAAAGCAATCCAAACCCTCTTTCAAACAATAAAAGCAGGTTAGTATAAGAAGGCCTTTGGAGCTCATTCATATGGATCTATATGGATCAGTTCAGATTCAAATCAAGGGTGGAAAGAAATACATTCTAGTGATTGTGAATTATTTTTCAAGATTCACTTGGAACATGTTCTTGAGGACTAAGGATGAAACTTATGATATTCTTGTGGATTTTGTTAAAATGATCCAGACAAAACTAAATTATAAGATAGCAAGAATCATGTCAGATCATAAGACTTAATTTGAAAATGCTAAAATAGACGTCTTTTGCACTAAACATGCAATACATCAAAACTTCTCAACTCCTAGAACCCCTCAACAAAATGGTGTCATGAAAAGAAAGAATAGAACACTAGTGGATATTGCTAGAGCTATGTTGATAAACTCTAGTCTTCTAGAATTTCTGGGGAAAGGTTGTGAATATCACATGTTATTTGATCAACAGTACTTGATCAGATTTAATCTTGATAAAATACCATCTGAGCTTTTGAACAGCAAGAAGCCCAAGTGGATTATGTAAGGGCTTAGGATGTAAGTACGTTTTTTTCCAACAATGACAAAAATGATCTTAGGAAGTTTGATAGAAGAAGTGATGAAAGTGTGTTTGTTCGCTACTCTTTCTCTAGCAAAGCTTGTAGAGACTTTAGTAAGAGAACACTATGTATTAAAGAGAGTGTGTATGTGATATTTGATGAACTTGAAAAATTTTAGGATCAATATGACGCTGAATTTGAGGAGTTACTTTAATTTCAAAAAGATAGAATCAATGAAGAATCCACTGTTAATGATTAAAATCAGGATAAAAGGACCTTGACTTTCTTGGAGATATAGGTATTCTTGATGAGAAACCTAGTTCGACTAACCGGCAAAAGCTAATTGGTAATGATCAACTAGAAAATGTTGATAGTGATAATGAATATCGATAAGCAGAGGAAACCAAGAAGATCAATATGAAAACACAAATCTTCTTATTGTTTGGATAATGTCATTTCTCCTTTGAATTATTGTCACACCCCGGGAGGGTACCCTTGATGTGGACGACTCCCCGAGACTATTACTAGTCTCCAAGAGAACCACTTGGCCTCATTACATTTATTCAATCCATAAAATTAAGACAATCAGTGGAAGACAAAGGAAAGTAATGGGCACATCTTATCTAGTCTCAAAAGAATATTATAAGTAAAAAGGCTAGTAGAAAGAACTAGCTCAACAATCTTAACATCAACATCCGACTCTAGTCTATGAAACCTCTATCACTATCAAATGGTGTCAATCACACACCCATGGCTACCTCAACTCAAAAATAAAGCTAATCAATGTCTAACTCTAATAAACAAGATGAAATAAATATAATGGATCCTCTGAAGTAGGGGAGGCTCACCAAATCAGCTGAGCGTCTCAGATTCTCAATGATGCGCCTGTTGACGATCTCTAAGACCTGTATTTGCATCATAAAATGATGCAGCACCGAGTGGCGTTAGTACATGGAATGTACGATACGTAAAATAGTTGAATGAAACAAAAGTAGGTAGAGTAATATGGAACAATCATCAACTCAGAATAATAACCAATCAGAATGTCAAACGTCTATCTAAAGCAAGAAAAAAGAGTAGACAAGTGACCCATCAACCAATCAAACCTCATCAATCAAATTAGGCTCAGCTCAATAAAACTCAACTCAACACATCTAATCTTATGTCATCTCTCCTCAACTTACAATACTCAAAGTGGGAACTTCCAGAGTTTCTCTTATTCGACAACAATCACTTATTAGCCAGTGATTATACAACATTTCGCAGGTGTTGCCACGGTCGTTTTGAACTTTCAAGGTAGAGAAGGAATCGAATCCACTAGGGATTCAGCTATCAATAATTCCTCTATTATTTCAAGGACTTTATCAAGAGGGAACCTCAATGTAATGTAATGGTTCCAAAC
The DNA here is from genome assembly GCA_025774065.1 of Solanum ossicruentum. Classification (NCBI taxonomy): domain Eukaryota; kingdom Viridiplantae; phylum Streptophyta; class Magnoliopsida; order Solanales; family Solanaceae; genus Solanum; species Solanum ossicruentum. The sequence continues at coordinate 4,678 of JAOTQR010045011.1, forward strand.
CTCACCTACACTTGGCAAACATAGTTAATGAGTGTGAGTTGGTTTTACTCTTACCCATTTTGGTGCTCGATACTCCTCCAAAGACTCAATACTCATAAGACTCATCCATCTCAGTCAAATCATCTCAATCAGCCTTGTGAAGGCACTCATCATTCAATCAGTCTCATAAAGACTCCCATCATCTCATAATCAACATCTCAATAAATAGCTCAAGGATTAGATCAATCATTAGGGGACAATTGAATAGACAAATCATTAGAGATTATTTATGGATACTCAGAGGACCATCAAGTTCTATCAACCTATCATCATGCTCACATCACAATCATAATCAACATTCTCAAGTCAAGGCTCTAGACTCAATCCCTAGGTTTATTCATGCATGCTTTCAAAATTTAACACATAGGGTTTCTACAATATCTCATGAAAAGTTTCAATTCAAGAAAACAATTTTATGACAATCATCAACATATGAAAATGCAAGTAATCAATATAATTTTCAGGAAAAACATCAAGAAATAATTCAAGAAACATGTGTGGGGACTTATGAACTCTCAATTCCTCTATGACCATTTATGGGGCACATGGGAGAACAATCTCATGCGAGCTTTAGTTTATCCTTAAATACCTGGTGTGAAGCTTTGACAATTAATCTCTCAAAAATCCTCTGTGAATTCTTCAATCTTACGCTCCTCTTCTTTTAAGCCCTAGTCTCTTTCAAGGATTTAGAATGGCTTAGGAATGGGGTTTAAAACCCTTTTTACACTCAAAATGACCCATTTTGATTGTGTTTTGAGTTTAGGAGGGGTTAGGAAATGTCTAGAATATTCTTCACGAATTTTAGAAAAAATTTCACATCAAAATACCAAGTCTGCGACACGGACTAGGCTCGTACTAGTACATTTTTTCCAAAAATTTTCTGAATGAATTTTTAAAATCCCGCTAAAAATAATCTTAAAAAATAAGTCAGGTCTGCGATAGGAGCGCGATGCGCCTTTGTCGCACATCAACACCATTTTTTGCTTTCAGACTGAAAAATTATCTTTTGATATGATTACTCCAGACCGAAAAATTATCTTTTAATACGATTACTCTAAAAATTGACCAATACCATTTTCCCACTCAAAATTTCATGTTGATTGCATACCCGATCTTAGATTGGTTATCTGAGCATAGGAATATGTGTTACACACATATCTCTCCTCTAGGGGTATTTTTGTAATTTTATCGAGTGTTAAATCATCTCTCCCTTGGGATCGTTCATCCTCGAATGATGAGTAAAGGTGGATATCAGGACACGAATAAACTCAATAATTATCTCAATGCTCATATCAGTCAATCAAACTCTCGACTCCTCATCAACCTCAATCAACTCTATTCAGACTCAAGAATAGGCACATCAACTCAAGAATAGATCAATCAATTTAAATCAAGGGTAAGGAAATTACATTTAACATTCTCATCAATGGGCCCAAATAGGTGCGGATACTTGACTCTCATATCTTCCTCAGCTTCCTATGTGGCTTCCTCAACGAATTAATTTCTCCACAGGACTTTGACTGAGGCAATCTCTTTGGTTCTCAACTTGCGAATCTGATGATCAAGGATTTGGACTAGAATCTCTTCATAGGACAAGTTATCCTTCACTCCAATACCCTCAAAGGGATCACCAAGTCGGGATCTCCCATGCACTTCTTCAATATCGAAACATGGAATACAAGATGAATTGCATCTAACTCAGAAGGCAACTCCAACTCGTAAGCAACCTTCCCAATTCTTTTCATAATCTGATAGGGAACAATATAGTGGGGACTCAATTTTTCCTTCTTCCCAAATTGCATGGCACCCTTCATAGTTGATACTTTCAAGTATACCCAATCATTTACCTCAAACTCTAAGTCTCTTCTCCTCACATCGGTATAAGATTTCTGGCGACTCTGTGCAGTCCTTGACCTCTCTTTAATGATCTTAACCTTCACCATTGACTGATGGACAAGTTCAGGCATCAACTCAGCTTCTCAATGTCGAACCACCCAATTGGTTATCTACATCTCCTCCCATACATAGCTTTATAAGGAGCTATTTGAATGCTCATATGATAACTATTGTTATATGCAAATTCAATCAATGGTATGTGATGATCCCAACTTCTCTTGAAATAAAGAACACAGACTCTTAAAATATTCTCTAACGTTTGAATTGTATGCTCTATCTATCTATTTGTTAGTGGATGGAAGGTTGTATTCAGATTCACTTAATTACCCAATCCTTTCTAGAAAGATCTCCAAAATTAGAAGGTGAATTGAGCTCCTCTGTCCGAGATGATAGACAAGGGAACTCCATCCAACCTCATAATCTCCTGGATGTACAACTTAATATACTCCTTAATAGAGTTGGTTGTCTTAATTGCTAAAAAGTGAGTTGATTTGGTCATCCTATCCACAATCACCCAAATTGAATCATGTTACTTTCGAATCGTGGTACATCTTGGTAGAGCTAGAATGAATGGAATATCTATAACTATGGGCTTAGGACATAATCCTATCTTGAACCCCATCAACATCTAGAACACATAATTGACTATAGTATCTCAATACTCCATCTCCCCCTTTGGAGAAAACCATCACTTTCTGTTTGTGGACAGCCTCCTTCAACTGAAGTATGAAAGGATCTCGGTCTTGCTTTTCTTTTATCTCTGCCACTAAGGATGAAGTAGACTCGTTCTGAACATTTACTCCTCCGTCATCATTCTCCTCAAGTTGAACTCCTAATCAAGCTAATCGATACACTTCTTTAGCTAACTCCTTCTTTCCTTCCTCAACATGATTTGTGCTACCCATTGACAACCTGCTAAGAGCGTCAGCAATAATTTTAGCTTTACCTAGGTGGTATAGGATGCTCATATCATAATCCTTGAGCAACTCCAACCATCTCCTTTGTCGCAGGTTAAGCTCTTTTTGACTCAAGACATACTGCAAGCTATTGTGGTCAATGAACACGACCACATACACTCCATACAAGTAGTGGCGCTAGATTTTAAGTGCAAACACCACCACTAAAACTCAAGATCATAGGTCGGATAATTCCTCTCATGAACCTTAAGTTGTCTAGAAGCATAGGCTATCGCTTTCCACTCTGCATTAGCACACATCCTAATCCAACTCTCAAAGTATCACAATAGATTCAAAAGTCCTCTGCCCCACCGGACAAGGTTAAAACTAGTGCAATAGTCAGCCTCATCTTCAACTCTTCAAAACTCTTCTCACATTCATCTTACCACTAAAACTTGACCTTTTTCTGAGTCAACTTAGTCCATGGTGCGGATAAGGAACAAAATCCATCAACAAATCTGCAGTAGTAGCCTGCCAACCCCAAAAATTTTCTTATGTCAGTTGGAGAGGTCGGTTTGGTCCAATTCTTAATCGCTTCAATCTTTTAGGCATCTACTAGAATTCCATCTTCAGAGAACATGGCCTAGGAAAGCCACCAACTTAAGTCAAAATTCACATTTCGAGAATTTTGAATACAACTTATGGTCCTTAAGAGTTTGGCGGACAGCTCTGAGGTGATTGGCATGCTCCTCCTCATCTCTTGAATACACCAAAATGTCATCGATGAACACAATCACAAACATATCCAGATACTATTTGAATACCCTATTTATCAAGTCCATGAAGGTTGTAGGTGCATTCATCAACCCAAAGGACATGCCAAGAACTCAAAATGGTCATATCTAGTCCTAAAGGATGTCTTTGGAATTTCAAATGCCCTCACTTTCAACTGATGGTAGCCATATCTGAGATCTATCTTTGAGAAATAAGAGGCATCCCTAAAGTTGGTTAAACAGATCATCTATCCTTAGAAAAGGATATTTATTCTATATCGTGAGCTTTTTCGATTTCCTATAGTCAATACACATTCTGAGAGACCCATCTTTCTTTCGAACGAATAGGATAGGGGCACCCAAAGGAGAAACACTCATCCTTATAAAACCCTTCTCTAACAAATCTTTCAATTGTTCTTTCAACTCTTTCAACTCAGAGGGAGCCATCCTATAAGGTGGAATAGAGATAGGTTAGGTATCAGGAAAAATATCAATCCCAAAGTCAATCTCTCTATCAGGAGGTACTCCAGGCAGATCCTCAAGAAATACTTCAAGAAACTCATTCATAATCGGGACAGACTCAAGAGTAGGAGACTTAACATAATCAGATTAACCTCTCACAAGGTGGCATATAAAACCTTTCAAAATTAGCTTTCTAGCCCTAAGATATGATATAAACTTTCCTTTAGGTGCAACAGAATCACCCTTCCACTCTAGAACCAGTTCATTCGAGAATTAGAACTTAACGGTTTGGGCTCTATAATCAATAGAGACACAACAAGCATGAAGCTAATCAATGCCAAGGATCACATCAAAATCAGTCATCTCTAACTCAACTAAATCAATAATAGTATCCCTATGATGGATAGACACTACATAAGATTTATAAACTCTCTCAGCTCGAATAAACTCACCTACTGGAGTAGAAATATCAGTTCAAGGAGACTTTCAGGGGTTCTATCAAATTTACTAGCCACATAGTGAGTTATAAATGATAACATGGCACCAGGATCCATCAAAACATAACAATCAAGAGAAAAGGCTCGAATCATACCCGTTATGACATTTGAGGAGTTCTCTTGATCTTGACGAACCCATGGCATACAAATGGTTTGTAGCTTCACTTATGCTTGACGTAGCATATCTTTGGGTTCCTCTAGCTGGCAGGGCTGGTGCAGAAGATTGAGTCTGGTCAGCCCACTTTGGACACCCTATTTGGTAGTGGTCCACTTGGCAACACGACATTTTCCCCAAGTGTAATTTGCCACACTTACCACGTGGTGGTTTATCTTGTGAACCTTGAGTCACACTAGATTGTGACTCAGATCGATAGGCTGCAACAATTTAGCTCTGATCATTCCTGATTCTTGGCGCAGATGCAGTAGTAGATGATGGTGTTGGCCCCATTTGTAGTCCCCTCTTTCTAACCTCATGGATGGATGTTTTAGCCTTCTTACTTCTGAAATCCTTTTTGTCATATTGTCTCCTAATCATCTTATTGCACAAATGTCATCAATCTCCCAATGTCCACATCTCTCACCAGCATCGCTCCCCTCCCATCTCTCTTTGGCCCTCTGTTCGGCCCATCAACATACATCCCCATCCTTTCCCTCATGTCAGCAACCATATCGAGAGCATATCGAGATAGTTGAGTGAACTTAAGCCCATACTCTTGCATAGTCATAGAGCCCCATTTCAGATTCAAGAACTCTCTTACCTTAGCCTCCCTTCATTCTCTTGGAAAGAAGCACCCCAAGTAAACTTCCTCAAACATTGTCCAAGTCAACAATGGGGTATCCTCTCCTCTACCCTTCTAACATTGGTCAAACCACAGTCTGGCCATACCCTTGAGTGGGTAAGCAGCCAATTCATCTCTGTCAGCATCAGCCACATGCATCACTTGGAACACTTTCTAAAGCTCCTCCACGTAGTTCTCAAGATCCTCAGTGGATGCAGACCTTGTAAACTTAGGTGGATTCATCCTCAAGAATTCCCGAGCTCTAGATATGTCCCGTATATTTTGTCGACCCACTCCTTGTCTCACAGCAGGTGTTGTGATAGCCTGGGCTAGAGTTTGGATAGTCTGGCAAAGCTCAACATTAGAAACCTTAGCTTGCGGGGGCTGCTAAACAGGGATAACTGGGTCCATGGGCTCCTCATGTCCTTGAGGCTCGGGTGGGTTAACATTTTTCCTGGCGGAATGTCCTCTACCTATGACGGCTCTTCTGGGAGGCATGATCACAACTCAGTAACGTGTAGAGCAAAAATTAGAGAAGAACTTTTTATAGAGCATAACTCTATCGCACGATTTAGAACATGAAAGAAGTGAAACAATTCCTAATGTCCTATAGCCTCCCTATTGTGGATGTAGAGCTCTTTGCACCAATAATATGGACTCTACTAGACACAGCTTCATAGACTTACTAGGACTCTTGAACTCTATGCACTGATACCAATTTTGTCATGCCCCAGGAGGATACCCTAGACATGTCCGATACCTAGAGACTATTGCTAATCCCCAAGTGAACTATTAGGACTCATCACATTCTTCAGTCAATAAACTTAAGACAATCATCGAAAGACAGAGAAAAATAATGGGCACATCTCATCTACTATCAAAAGAATATTATAAGTAAAAAGGTTAGTAGAAAGATCTAGCTCAACAATCTTAACATCAACATTCGACTCTAGTCTATGAAGCCTTTATCCTTATCAAATAGTGTCAATGACAAATCAATGGCTACCTCAACTCAAAAATAAAGCTAATCAATGTCTAACTCTAATAAGCAAGATGAAATAAATATAATGGATCCTTTGAAGTAGGGGAAGCTCACCAAATTAGCTAAACATCTCAGATCCTCAACAATGTGCTTGTTGACGATCTCTAAAACTTGTCGAGTGGTGTCAGTAGTGGAATGTACGGTATGAAAATAGCTAAATAAAATAGAAGCAGGTAGATTAATGTGAAACAATCATCAACTCAAAATAATAACTAATCAAAATGTCAAATGTCTATCTAAAGCAAGAATAAAGTGTAGACAAGTGACCTATCAACCAATCAAACCTCATCAATCCAATTAGGCTCAGTTCAATGGAACTCAACTCAATGAAATGCCCCAAAAATGTGCCTCAGAAATGGCCATAATTGTAATTTTCATGTATCTCAAAATTTGTGCGTGATATTGAAAATCCAACTTCATATTCTTGATCAGGGGCAAAATTGAGTGGGAAATGTTTATAACTCTGATTTTAGAAAACCCATAGTGAAAATTAATTTTTGCCAAAATTTCACAAAACAGTGGGCATCTGCGAGGTGCTTTTTGCACTTCCTTAATTTTCCTGTTTCATCCTAAGCCATTAGGGTCATGGCCCGATGCCCACTTATGCATAAAAACACCTATATTTAGTCATTTTTCAACTCTATATCACTCAAAAACACCCTCAAAACCCTCTTTAACACGTAACCAAATATTTTATCCTAATTCAAGTGTACCAAGTTTAATTCCAAGTCTCAAGAACTCAATCCAAGCTTCAAGTCTCATTCAAGTTTAGATCGATGAAAACCCAAACTCAAGATATGTGGGTTTCAACCATTAGGTCCTTTCACCCATGGTGTTCAACCTTGCTTTCTTTATAAAAATTACATGTTTTTAAGTTGTATTACTTATGTGTATTACTTATTATGGATTATATTTATAAATTATGTTAGATTTTATGAAATGTTGATTGAAAACACATGTCTACATATTTCAAGCTTATACTATGAGATGGTTTATCTTGTGACTATGCATGTTTTGAGCTATGAAACTATGATTTGTTATAAGATTTGATGAGGGATTTAAAGCTACCTTACATGAGGGTTTTACTATATGTTGGTGGGTTGATTTACATTGAGATTTCCCCTAATATTTCACTCTTAAATTGGATGATTTTGAACTAGCATTACATGCCCACCAAGTGTTTGACAAAATGTCTTGTCAAGGATTCTTAAGTTATTGATGGTCTATTACATGGATTATAAGTCAAGTGACTTTATGATGATTAAGGGATATATTGAATCTATGAAAAGTATCTATAGTATTGCAAATTGACCACACCTTGTTGGGGGTAACATATCCAATCACCTTGTTAAGGGGGTGTCATACCTCAATCACCTTGTCGAGACATTCTCGTACTACCATGTTGAGGGGTAGATACCTTGACCACCTTGTCGAGGGTGACATGCCCATACTACCATGTTGAGGGATAGATATCTTGACCACATTGTCGGAGGGTGAACATGCCCGTACTACCATGTTGAGGGATAGATACCTTAGCCACCTTGTCGGGGGGTGACATGCCCATACTACCATGTTGAGGGGTAGATACCTCAATCACCTTCCAAGGGATGAACTGCCTTGGATTCCAAGTAATAGTTTGCTTGGTCTATGATATGGTCCTTTCCTGCATATGTACTATGTTCTATACAAGCATATGCTTTACAAGCACATTTTACTTCAAGCATTGATCATGCATGTCATATTTTATTATACTTATCCATTGCTTATGATTATGCATTTTGATTATGTTGGCTATGTCTTGTTACATTACATCCTACATACTTAGTACATTCAAATGTACTAATGCATACTCTATGTCTTCATGATGCTACCATGTAGGAATCGAAGCACCTCTCAATCATCCTCCACGTGGATAATTTGGTACTTTGGAGATAAGCTTTGGTGAGTCCTTAAGTTTGAAGATGCTATCTATGTTACTATTGTCTTTTTGCTATTTTCTTATGTTGAACTCTTACTACTATGAGGGTGAGCCTGGAAAGTGTCTTGGCCTCCGCTCCGATCTATGATTAGAGGTGTCATTGGAACAATTGATGTATTCATGTTTTGAGCTTGACTCTTAAGTATTTTATGACTTTCCAAGACTTCCCTTAGTCCAACTTCCCTTATTTATATCTCTTGTTATAGTTTATTTTTCTTCTTCGATCAAGGATGTGTGTATGATATGCTAAGAGGCTTGTTTAGGGTCCCTTCAAGTTCATATTCGACATGTCACATCTAGACCCTAGGCTTGGGTCGTGACACTCAACTCGCCTAATCTCATCTCATCTTATCTTGACTCAGAGTACTCAAAGTGACAACTTTCTAGGAGTTTCTCTTATCCGACAACAATCACTTATTAGCCAGTGATTGTATAACATCCCGTCGGTGTTGCCACGACCATTCTATACTTGCAAGGTAGAGAACGAATCGAATCCACTAGGAATTCAGCTATCAACAAGTCCTCTACTGTTTCAGGGATTCTATCAAGAGGGAACCTCAATGTAATGTAATGGTTCTAATCCTTATCTACGCTTGGCAACTAGTTAATAAGTGTGAGTTGGTTTTACTTTTACCCATTTCGATGCTCGATACTCCTCCCAAGACTCAATGCTCATAAGACTCATTCATCTCAATCAAATCATCTCAATCAACCTCGTGGAGGCACTCATCATTCAATTAGTCTCATAGAGACTCCCATCATCTCATCAATCAATATATCAATCAATAATTCAAGGCTTAGATCAATCATTATGGGACAATCAAATAAACAAATCATTAGATATCATTTATGGATACTCACAAGACCATCAAGTTCTATCAACCTATAATCATGCTCACATCACAATCACAATCAACATTCTCAAGTCAAGGCTCTAGACTCAATCCCTAAGTTCATTCATGCATGTTTTCAAAAGCTAAAACATAGGGTTTATACAATATCTCATGAAAAGTTTCAATTCAAGAAAACAAGTTTATGATGATGATAACATATGAAAATATATGTAATTAATATAATTTTCAGGAAAAACTTCAAGAAACATGTGTGAGGACTCATAAACTCTCAATTCCTCTATGATCATCTATTGGGCACATGGGAGAATAATTTCATACTTTAGTTTAGCCTTACATAAATGTTGTGAAGCTTTGACAGTCAATTTCTCAAGAATCCTCCTTGAATTTTTCAATCTTACACTCCTCTTCTCTTCTTTCAACCCCTGGATTTTTTTCAAGGACTTTAGGAATGGGATTTAAAACCGTTTTTATGCTCAAAATGACCCATTTTGATTGTGTTTTGAGTTTAGGAGGGGTTGAGAATTGTCTAGAATGCCACCCATAAATTTTAGTAAAATTTTCACCTCGGAATACCCAGTCCTCGTCGACGCGCACTAGGACATTTTTTTCAAAATATTTTCGAAGGAGTTTTTCCAATCCCGTAGAAAAAAGTTTAAGAAATATATAGGTCTGCGACAAGGGTGCGACATGCCTCTGTTGCACATCAACACTGTTTTTCATTTTCGAATTGAAGAATTATCTTTTGATGCAATTGCTCTAAAAATCGACTAAGACTATTTCTACACTTAATTTTTCATGTTGATTGCATATCCGGTCTCGGATTTGCCATCTGAGCACGGGAAGACATATTACGCACATATCACTTCTCTAAGGTATTTTGGTAATTTTACTGGGTGTTACAATTATGGGATTTAAACCAAATCTAGAATTAGGAATTTGATGGCTGATGTTAGGCCAAATATATATTTTTTTAGTCATTATTTACCCCATATTAATACTTTGATTTAACCATTTTGAGCATAAATTTTACGAAGTTTGCTAAATTGTGTATTTTATTTGTAGGATTAAATTAGCGCGAAAAAAATGTAGAGCTCAAACAAATTAAAAAAGAAAGAATACAAAAGGAAAATCAAGCAGACGG
>JAOTQR010045032.1:0-15033 GCA_025774065.1 Solanum ossicruentum
CTTTTTGACTTATTATCACTGTTTACCTATTTTAAGGCATGCTAAGGGTATAAACCCCATATGATAAGTATAGTAAGTGCATAGTACAGTTTGGTTCTCCCGGGCCTTATCGGCAACGGGTGCCGGTCCACCCTAACGGGACTTGGGGTGTGACATTTTAAGCTATCTTGCATGGGGTTTTTACTATGTGTTGGTGGGTTGATTTACCTTGAGTTTTCTCACTTGATTTCACTCTTGAATTGCATGGTTTTGAACTAGTAACACCCACCAAGTGTTTGATAAAATGTCTTGACAAGAATTCTCAAGTTTTTCTATGATCTCCTTTATGATTTTCACAAGTCTTGATTGTTGGTGTGTTATTGGGTTCTAATGCTAAGGATTTTGCTCTTATGAATTGCAAAGCCTACTAGATGGGGTTATGAACTATGTTATATGCCTTATCCTCTAGTACAAGGCCGAATTTCTACATGAAGGGGTTATTGAACTACGTTATCCACCTTACCCTCATGTACGAATCAATACTTCTTACTATCTTATATCTACATGAAGGGGTTATGAACTATGTTGTACACCTTACCCTCACGTATGATTTGATGTTATGCAATATCTCTTACACATATGAAAGGGTTATGAACTATGTGGTACATCTCACCCTCATATGCAATTCAATGTTATGTACTCATATGTAGGGGTTATGAACTATGTGGTACGCCTCACCCTCATGTGCGATTCAATATGTTGTATTATCTTATGCTTACATATAGGGGTTATGACCTATGCTACTCTTCTACCCTTATGTACTATCTATTACCTTCTAGAAGGGGTTATGACCAATGCTATATCTCTCACCCTCTAGTACAAGGTAGCTGGATGATCTATATATGTTACTTTATGGTGTTAAACAAGATATGCAAGTATGATTATTCTTAAGCATGTTTCATCCTACGGATTGATTACACATGGATATTGAGCTTATGCTCATTGATTATGATTAAGCATCTTGTTATTATGGCTTATGATTCTTGTTGCATTGCATCCCACATACTTAGTACATTCAAACGTACTAACACATACTTTTTGCCTACATGATATTACCATGTAGGGATCGGGGCACCATTTGATCACCCTCCCTCTCCACGTGACTAGTTGGTTCCTGTGAAGAAGCTAGTTGGTGAGTCCTCAAGTCCGGGGGCGATAAACATTCTCATTCATGCTTTATAGATTCTTGTTCTTATGTTGGATACTTGTTAAATGAGGATGATCCCGGAAAGTGTCTTGGCCTCTCTCCAATCTATGTTAGATGTGTCGTTGGATATTATCTCATGGTTTGATTATGTTATTGAAGCTTGACTCTTCTTACTCTATTATTAGTATGAATTGTTTCCCTTAGTCCCTTTCCCTTTCACTTATTTGACTCTTGTGTTTTTTTAATTTGCTTCTGCAACCAAGGATTTGTACACGATATACTAAGAGGCTTTTTTAGGTTCTCTTTGGGCTTCCCATTCGCAGTGTCACATCTAGGCCCTAGGTTTGGGTCTTGACAAACTTTGTATCAGAGCATTAAGTTGTTAATGGTCCTCGAAATCCAATACACCACGTCGATTAAAGTCTTGTTCATGGTTGTGAAGCGCGCCACAACTGTGAATGGGATGCTATGAGGCATTTTAGGATATGTTTCACTTCTTCATGGTCTATATTACGCTTTAGGTGTAACTATAAGGCTTTCCCTTAACGAATGCTCCTTGCTCTTCTAGATCATACTGCTACAAAGAGGAAGACCATGGAGGGCCCGTGCACCCAGGGGGCAACCGGCTTACCCCACTCCTCAAGCTCCTCAAGATGGTGGGGCTGCTGAACTTGAGTTCCGGAATGCTATTACTATTTTGGCCTATGCAATGACAAACCAATTGAATCAAGGGGCCCAAGCTCCTCATGCTCATACTCCAGCCTCAAGAGTGAGGGACTTCACTAGGATGAACCCTCCAGAGTTCCAAGGGTCCAAAGACGGAGGAAGACCACCAAGAGTTCATAGATGAAGTGTATAAGGTGCTATCCATCATAGGGGTAAGTTCTGAGGAAAAGGCGGATCTAGCGGCTTATCAACTAAAGGGGGTGGACCAAATTTGATTTGTGCAATGGAAGATGGAGAGAGAAAACCATGATGCTATTCCTTGGGAGGAGTTCAAAGCCACCTTTCTTAGCCGGTTCTTCCCTATAGAGTTTAGAGAGGCTAAAATGATGGAATTTATGAACCTCAAGCCCTTCCATGAGTGTTAGGGAATATGCTCTCAAATTTAACAAACTCTCTAAGTATGCTCAATATTTGGTGGCTGACCTTAGATAAAGGATGAACAAGTTTGTGTCGGGAGTGTCCGACTTGGTTAACAAAGAGTGTCGTACTGCGATGCTTGTAATTTTTATGGACTTGTCCCAGCTCATGACATATGCGGAACAATCTGAGGGGAAGAAGCTTAGTAAGAGGAGAAGTGGGGAGTCTAAGAGGGCTCAGTATGAGGGTAGTTATCAAAGTGCTAAGGGTGACCGCTTCCAATGAGGTCATGAATTTCAAGGCCAAGGGTTCTCTAGTGCTTCAAACAAGAGATTTGCTAATGATGGGGTGCTTAACCCAAGGGTCCAAGGTGGCAATGATGGGATGAGTTTTCTAAAATGCCAAAAATGTGAGAAACATCATCATGGCAAATGCTTGAAGGATTCAAACGCGTGTTATGGGTGGGTAAGAGTAGGTTGTAAGCTTATTGATTACCTTTATGTTCGAAACAAGGGCAAGGATGGTCGTCCTCAAGGTCAAGATGGGCATGTCGATCAAGGGGCTCAAGGTGGCCAACAAGGGGTGCTCCATGATATAATCGGTTGTATGCCCTTCAAGGAAAGCAAGGAGGGGATGAGGTACTCGATGTTGCTACCGGTATGCTAAAGGTTTTGATTTTGAGGTGCATGCTTTGATAAGTCCGGCTGCCTCTATTTCTTTCATTATTGCTTTTATTTCTAATAAGTTTCATGTGAGTTTTGAATTGTTATGTGAACCCTTTTGGTGTCAACCCCCATTGGTGAGTCTATAGTTGCTATAGAAATCTATAAGGGTTGCCCCATTTGCATGAAGTCTTGTCTTATGATTTTTTTGAACTTGTCATGATGGGTTTGGATGTCTTGGTGTTGTCTGATTACATGTATGTCATGCTTCCATTGATTATAGAACCCTTAGAGTTAGTTTTAAATTCCCTAATGAACCCATCCTTGAGTGGGAAAGTTGTGAGGGTAGGTTGATTTCATGTCTTAAAGTCCAAAGGTTGATTTCTAAGGGTTGTCTTTATCATCTTGTGAGGGATAAAGATGTTGAGTCCAAAGCCCTTCCTATTGAGTTGGTTCCGGTGGTTAATGAGCTTTTTGATGTCTTTCCCAATATTTGAATTTGTGGTAATGTCTTTTGCTTGACCCATTCCCTGTTTATGTTTGTAGATCTCACGAATATGGTCTTTAAACCCTACCTTGATATGTGGGTGGTAGTTTTTGGATGGTATATTGATTTATTTCCATAATAGAGAAGATCTTATGAGTTATTTGAGAATGATGTTGCAAAGCTTGAGGAATGAGAGGTTGTTTGTTAAATATGATAAGTGTGAATCTTTGGTAACTAAAAGGTGATTAGAGAAGTACATCGGTTGGCTAGGTTGGGAATGAGGTTGGATGAAGTTGGATCGGTAGTGTAGTGGTTTTGATGGTTTCAAATCTTCTTTGGTGGATGAGGTCATGTCAAAGCAAGACCTTTGACCCCGCCTTGCTCGAGTTGAATTCTTTGGTGGAAGATTGTGAATTGGAGGTTTTCTTCCAAGGGGGAGATGCTGTCCTTAGGTACTAAGGTATGCTATGCGTGCTTGTGTTGATGATTGGGTTCACTTAAAAGTCCCAGCCATGAAGGATCTGGTCCAGTTGGCAAGAAAAGGGATTGAGCCTAAGGTTTGTAGGTCCTTATAGAGTGTTAAGTAGAATTGGTAAAGTGACTTATGGATTGGAATTGACTAGGGAAATGAATATGGTTCGTCCGGTCTTTCGTGTATCTATGTTGAGGAGATGTGTCGGTGACCCAAGTGCTGTAAAACTCTTTGAGGTTATGGGTCTTATGGAGGATGAGTTGACCTATGAGGAGGTACCGGTGGAGATATTGGATGGACATGTGGAAACATTGAGGAACAAAGATGTAGCATCCGTCGAGGCTCTTGGGAGGAATCAACAAGCTGATAGTGTCACTTGCGGAAGCCGGAGCAAACATGAAAAAGTGATATCTGTACCTCTTTCGTTCTATTCAAGCTTGAGATAGCAAACTAAGTCCTTTCCATGATTCCAAGTCTTAAGTTTTGGCCCTTATGTCATTTGCATGCATTCATGTTTATGTTGACAAGTTTATGCTTATTTTAACACTCATGTTGTGATTTTTTATAATAATGTTTAGATGCATTTGTTGCATTAATGTAGGTCTGAAATCTTCATGATTACTTCTCTTATGTATGCTTCTTTGACATTCAGGGTGAATGCTCTCAAGGGGGAGATATTGAAACACCCTAAAAATGCCCAAAAATGTACCTCGAAAATACCCATAATAGTAATTTTCATGTCTCAAAATTCATGCGTGTATCAAAAATTTGATTTCATATTCGTGATCAGGGGGAAAAATTGAGTAAGAAGCAGGTATAACCCCAAGTTTTGAGCAACCGTAGCAGAATTTATTTTCCAAAACTTTTGGATTCTAGAGACAATCCACGCCTTGGTCGTGAGGCGCCAGGGGCGCGGATCAGTGTTATTTTGTTCACTTAAAACTGTTTCGAGCCAAAGGCCTTGGGGTCTCGGCCCCATGCCATCCTATGCGTAAAAACACCTATGCTTAGTCTATATAACTTAAGACTCTCTTCAAACCCTCCTTAACACTTAACCAAATATTTCATCCAAATTCAAGTGTCCCAAGCTTAATTCCGATCTCAAGAACTTCATTTGAGGTTCAAGTTCTCTTCAAGTCTACATCAAGGAAATCCCCAAGTTTAAGGTATGTGGGTTTCAACCACGAGCCCTTTCACTCATGGTGCCAAACCTTCCTTTTTATGTAAATAGCAAGTTTTCAAGTTAGATTATTTATGGATATCTCTTATTAGGAAATCTGATTATAAACTATGGTGGGGTTTCATGAAATGTTTACTGTTTACATGTTTTGAGCTATGAATATAAGATCTATTATAAGATTTGCTGAGGGGTTTTAAGCTATCTTGCATGAGGGTTTTACTATGTGTTGGTGGGTTGATTTACCTTGAGTTTTCTCACATGACTCTTGAATTGTATGATATTGAACTAACATTGCACACCCACCAAGTTCTTGATAAAATGTCTTGACAAGAATTCTCACGTTTTTCTATGACCTCTTATATGATTTTTACAAGTCTCGATTGTTGATGAGTTATTGGATTCTGATGCTAAGAATTATGCTTGTCATGACCCAAACTAGGGCCTAGACATGACACAGCGAATGGGGAACTCGAAAGAACCCCAAACAAGCCTCTTAGCATAAGTTACACATACCCTAGGTCGCGAAAGCAAATTAGAACATAAGAAACATAAACAAGGAAAATTGGGGCTAAGGAAAAGAGTTAATCACTTGAATAACATAGATGAGTCAAAGCTCAAGCATATAACATAACTTGTCCAACAACACCTCTAAACTTAGATAGGAGCAAGGGCAAGACAAGTAACCGGGCTCACACTCATAGTCAATACATACATTAAAGGAAAATAGTCTCAATACATAGCTTATGATCATAGGCATTGTCCTCGGAATGGAGGACTCACCAACTAGCTTGAGTAGATACTATGCGGAGGAGGATGATCACCAAATGGATCTCCGGTCCATAAATGGTAACCTCATGTAGGCATAGAGTATGCGTTAGTACGTTTGAATGTAGTAAGTATGTAGGATGCAATGCAACAAGAGATAGGCAACATAATTGAAATGCATAAACATAGGCAATGGATAACATAATAGCAATATGGCATGTATGAATGATGCTTGAAGTAAAAGCATGCTTATATAGAACATATTACGTATGTAGGAAGAGGCCATAATTTAGCTAAAGGGTTTACCACCTCCTATCCTAGGTTATTGAGGTATTGACCCCTCAATTTGGTTATTAAATATATCACCCACATCTAAGGTGATTGAGGTATCAACCCTGGATTTGTTTAATGAAGTATCAACCCCTCAATTTGGTTAATGAGGTATCAACCCCTCAATTTGGTTAATGAGGTATCAACCCCTTCGATTTGGTTAATGAGGTATCAACCTTTCGATTTGGTTAATGAGGTACCAACCCCCTCAATTTGGTTAATGAGGTATCAACTCCTCCATCATAGTGGTCAAGGTGTAGCACCCTCTCACCAAGGCATGACCATCTTAGAATAATATAGATACTTCTCATGAACATAACTCATATAAACATCCCTTTCATCATCATAAAGTCATTCAACTCGTAAGATATGCATTGGACCCTCAATTCCTCAAGAAATCATAACCGGATATTTTATCAAACACTTGACGGGTGTGTAGTGCTAGTGTAAAAGCATGTAATTTAGGGATGAGAGCATTCAAGAAGATTCAATGTAAACCCATCCATCAATACTTGGTTGTCCCTCAAGCAATATACATCAAAACCTTCATCAAATCCCACAATGGATCTAAGATTCGTAGCTCAAAATATGCTAAAACAGTCACAATTTCATAAAACCCCAATATAGTTCATAGTCTAACTTCATAATAAATAAGACCTATAAGTAAATCAACTTGAAATCATGCAATTTAGGTAAAAGGGAAGCTTGGGCACCAACGGTGAAAGGACCCACTAATTGAAACCCTCATACCTTGACTTTGGAGAATTTCTTGATGAAGATTGGAATGGAGACTTGAAGCTTGGATTAATTTCTTTAGATCCGGAAGAGATTTGAACACTTGAATTTTGAGAGAAATATTAGTCTAAGGGTTTGAGAGAGTATTGAGGATTGTCTTGGATGATATGAGGGTGAAATATGGCTAAGTATAAGTATTTTAACGCATGGGAAGGCTTAGGACCATACCTAAAAGCCTTGGACCGAACTAATAAAACTGGGCACAAAATACACTATGGTGCGCCCCTGGCGCGTCGCGCCTGGGGCGCGATTCTTCACTATTTTTCGCCAACTTAGGAATTTCTAATTTTGATATGATTGTTCTAAAATTCGAGTTAGACCCATTTCCCTCTCAACTTTTCCCATTGAATAAGAACATGAAGTCGGATTTCTGAAATAACGCACGAATTTTGAGATATATAGAAATTACAATTTCGGACACTTACTAGGCACATTTTAGGGCACTTTTTGGGGTTGTTTCAATATCTCCCCTTGGGAATATTCGTCCTCGAATGTCAAAGAAATGTAGATAAGAAGAGTAGGCATGATGAAATCAGCCCCATTACACTTAAATAACATTTTCAAAAATCACAACGTAAGTGTTAAAATCACCATGAACTTTGTCAAATACTAACATGAATGTGTGCAAATGACATAGAGCTGAAACATATGATTTGAAATCATAAAAGAAAAGGTCTTGCCGTGTTAGTACAAGCTTGAATAGAATGAAAGAAGTACGGATATTGCTTCTCCATGCCCTCTCCAGCTCCCCGAGAACCATCGACTTGACGATTCTTCAAAAGGTCCTTAACGAACACTACATCCTTATTAATCAACTTTTTTCCATCCATCCATCTAATTTCTCCACCGGGGTCTTCGCCTAATCCAACTTATCCTCCACAACACCCACAACCTCAAAGAACCTATAGCACTAGAGCTACCAACACATCACCTCAATTTAGAAGCAAGAAGAACCAGACGAACCATATCCACATCCATTGGCAAATTCCCATTCATATGCAACCTTATCAATCCTCCTCTACACTCTATAAGGGCTCACAACCCAGAAGCTCAATTGCCAACTTTACTCACACATAGTCCACTTGGTACCATAAACCACCATCTCCACCTTGGGATACCTCCATCCTACCATCTTTTCCCTCAAACTTCCGACTCTAATAAGGCGGAATAAAGGCCTTGCTTAAACTAGACCTCTCCAACCACAAAGGATTTGGAATCACCAAGAACACTATACTACCATTCCCAACTTCCTTTAACCTAACTCCCATTCTAGCCAAGCGATGGACCTTCTCTAGTCATCCCTTGCCACCAACATCAAAATATGCTAGGCTACACATAGTCATCCTACCTAGTGCATCGACCACAACATTCGGGGGAAAGTAATGCTCACTCATATCATAATCCTTAAGGAGTCCTAACATTCTTCTTATTATCCTCAAGCAAACAACCTCTTACTTGACTTGCAACACTACCTAAATGACACACAAGCTCTAAATAAATCAATACTCCACCACTAGAGGCCACCTCCAACATGTCAAGGTAGGGTTTTAAGACCCTATTCATGAAACCCATAAACATAGCCGATGCATAAGTCAACCAAACAACTCCACCAATACTCAAAATGCTCACTCCTAGCCCAAAATGACACTTAGGGATATCACCTACAGTCATACTCACTTGGGGACAAAACCCGAACCAAAGATCAATCTTAGAGAAGTGACTAACCCATTGTAGTAGACCAAATAGATCGACTATCCTTAACATCATATTACAACCTTACGGGTTCTACACTCATTGAATGCATACTATGCTAGTTGTGGTGCACAACACAATCATGAACAAGACTCTAATCAATATAACATGTTGGACTACGAGGATCTAACAACCTTGTGATCTGATACCAAGTTTGTTATGACCCAAGCCTAGGGCCTAGATGTGACATAATGCATGGGGAACCCTAATATATCATTACACATCCTTCGTCATGGAAGCAAAAAATACAATAACAATAGAGTAAAATAGAGACATTGGGGCTAAGGGACAACTTCCATATCATAGACCTCAAGAGTCAAGAGAGTATCAAAGCTCATAACATTACACATGACATGTCCAACAACACCTCTACTACATAGATAAGAGCGGGGTCCAAGATAAGCTACCGAGATCACCCTCATAGTCAACATATACTAAAAGAAGATAGTCTTGAAACATAGAATGTGATCATAAACATCATCCTCGAAATAGAGGACTCGCCAAAGAGCTTGAGAGAAGTCGCACTAGCCACGTGGAGGAGGATGATCAAGTGGGCTCCGATTCCTACATGGTGATATCATGTATGCATATAGTTTGCGTTAGTACATTCGAATGTAATAAGTATGTAGGATTCAATGCAACAAGAGATAAAAACCTAATTGAAATGCATAAGCATAGACAATGAGTGGCATATAATAATATGTCACGAATATTAGATGCTATGTAGTAGATCATGCTTATATAGAACATAGTACATGTGCAAGAACAGATCACTATCATATTGGTGGATCATCGTACCCTATCAACCTTGGTGATTAAGGTACCAACCCCATCAATTGGTTGGTTGATCATCGCACCCTATAACACTTGGTGACCGAGGTATAAACCCCCCAATATAGTTATCAAGGTACAAACCCCCTGACATGGTTGGTGGATCGTCGCACCCTACCACCCTTGGTGACTGAGGTACAAACCCTGCGATATGGTTATCATGGTACAAACCCCTCAATATGGTTATAAAGGTACAAACCCCTCAATATGGTTATAAAGGTACAAACCCCTTGACATGGTTACTCGATGCGCAACCCCCGAGTAGGGCATGGTCACATTCCATCACTATATAGAAGAGAACCATATGCATACATTCATTTCATCATCATATAGTCATTCAACTCACAAGACATGCATTTAACCTTCAATTCCTCAAGAAATCTTAATCTGGACATTTTATTAAACACTTGGCAGGTGTGTAGTGGTTGTGTAAAACCATGAAATTCAAGAGTGAAATCATGCTAGAAAATTCAATGTAAAGCCATCAATAGATACTTGGTAACACCCTCAAGCAATATACATTAACACCCTTCATCAAATCTCATAATAGGTCTTAGGTTCATAGCTCAAAACATTCTAAAACAACCATAATTTCATGAAACCCCAAAATAGTATGCTGTGAAATTCATAATAGATAAGACCCATGAGTAAATCAACTTTGAATCATAAAATTTTAGCTAAAAGAGAGCTTGGTTATCATGGCCAAAGGAAGACATGAAAGAAACTCATATGCCTTGACTTTGGAGAATCCTTGAAGAAGATTGGAGATGGAGACTTGAAGCTTGGCCGAGAACTTTAAGATCCAGATAAGTTTTGAGACTTGAATTTAGGAGATGAAATATTGGCTAAGTGTTTGAGTGAGTATTTGGGAATGTCTTGAATGATATGAGGGTAAAATATGGCTAAGTATAGGCATTTTCACGCATGGGAACACTTAGGCCCAAGACCCAAAAGCCTTGGACCAAATTTGAAAAACTAGGCATAATTTGTACTGAGGCGCGCCCTTGGTGCGTTGCGCCTGGGGCATGAAAACCTCACTAGAAATCATAATTTTGGGAAAATGAAATTGCAATTCGTTTTCTCTAAAATTGGGGTTAGATGCATTTTCCACTCAATTTGACGCCCTGAACAAGAATATGAAGTTGTATTTTCGATATCACTCACTAATTTTGAATTATATGAAAATTAGGATTCCAACCACTTCCGAGGCACACTTTCTTGCACTTTATGGGGTCATTTTAGTGCCTTGGAGCACCACCTTGAGGACGAACATCTTCACCCTTGCCTTGATTACTAGGAAAATATTTTCTCTTATGCCCCTCTTCATGACAACGGAATGAAGCATTGGTATCCCTCAAAATGGGCCTCTATGAACTTTACCATATGTTGGACACATAGCATCACCTCTATCATTGGGACTTTGAAACTTTCCTTTAAAACGCACCCTCTTGGCCTCTTTATCCCTTCTCTTTCTGGTATTTTCCTCCTCCAATTGTTCGACATAGGTCATCAAGCGGGATAAGTCCATGTCATTAATCAACATAGTGGCCTGACACTCCTCAGTCACCAAATCGGATACACCCATCACGAACTTGTTCATTCTAGACCTTGGGTTGACAACCAATTGTGGAGCATATTTTGAAAGTTGGTTAAACTTGAGGGCATACTCCCTCATACTTATAGATCCTTGCTTCAAATTCATTAACTCAATCATCTTGGCCTCCCTAAGCTCGAGAGGGAAGAATCGGTTCAGAAAAGCCGCCTTAAACTACTCTCATAGTATCACAATGTTGTTCACCTTCTCCTCCTTCCATTGAATAAACTATATTTGGGCCACCCCCTTGAGTTGGTATGATGCCAACTCCGCCTTCTCCTCTGACCTAACACCCATGATAGCCAAGACTATATACACCTCATCCACAAATTCTTGGGGGTCCTTATCCACCTTAGACCCATAGAACTCTGGTGGGTTCATCCTCATGAAGTCCCTCACTCGAGATGTCAGGGTAGGAACATGAGGGGCTTAGGCCCCTTGATTGATTTGATTAAACACGACATGAGCTAACATGGTAAATGCATCCCGAAATTCTTCATGAGCTAGTTGTTCTTTGGGAGAGTGGGCCCTTCTTCCTCTTGTGTTAGGCATGATCGTTACATAGCAAAGAACAATCGTTTGGGGGGGAAACCTTACCTCAACTCTATAGCACGACATTGACCATGAAGAAGGGAAACTTTTCCTAAAATATCTCACAGCCTCTTGCTTATAGTTGGGGTGCACAACACAACCATGAACAAGACTATAATCAATGCGGTGTGTTGGATGTCGAGGACCATTAACAACCTAGTTCTCTGATACCATATTTATCATGACCAAACTAGGGCCTAGACATGACACGGTGAATGAGGAACCCGAAGGAACCCCAAACAAGCCTCTTAGCATACACACATCCTTGGTCACGGAAGCAAAATAGAACAACATAAGAAACATAAACAAGGGAAATTGGAGCTAAGGAAAAGAGTTAAACAATTGAATAACATAGATGAGTCAAAGCTCAAGCATATTACATAACTTGTCCCACAACACCTCTAAACTTTGATAGGAGTGGGGGCTAAGACAAGTAACCGAGCTCACCCTCTTAGTCAATACACATATTAAAGGAAAAGAGTCTAAATACATAGCTTAAGATCATAGGAATTGTCCTCAGAATGGAGGTCTCGCAAACTAGCTTGAGTAGATATCACTAGCCACGTGGAGGAGGATAATGACCAAATGGAGCTCCGGTACCTACATGGTAACATCATGTAGGCATACAGTATGCATTAGTATACTTGAATGTACTAAGTATATAGGATACAATGCAACATGAGATAGACAACATAATCAAAATGCATAAACATAGGCAATGTGCATAGTAACAATATGGCATGTATGAATAATTCTTGAAGTAAAATCATACTTATACAGAACATATTGCGTATGTGGGAAGAGACCATCATTTAGCTAATGGGTTACCACCTCCTATCCTAGGTGATTGAGGTGTCGAGCCCTCAATTTTGTTATTAAATATACCACCCATATCTAAGGTGATTGATGTATCAACCCCTCAATTTGGTTAATAAGGTATCAACCCTTCAATTCGGTTAATGACGTATCAACCCCCCTCAATTTGGTTAATGAGGTATCAACCCTCTCGATTTGGTTAATGAGGTATCAACCCCCTAGATTTGGTTAATGAGGTACCAGCCTGCTCGATTTGGTTAATGAGGTATCAACCCTCTCAATTTGGTTAATGAGGTATGAACCCCTCAATTTGGTTAATGAACATCATCCCTTCCATATAGTGGTCATGGTGTAGCACCCCCTCACCAAGGCATGACCATCTTAGAATAATATAGGCACTTCTCATGAAAATAACTCATATAAACATTCCTCTCATCATCATAAAGTCATTCAACTCATAAGACATGCGTTGAACCCTCAATTCCTCAAGAAATCATAATAGAATATTTTATCAACTACTTGATGGGTATGTAGTGCAAGTGCAAAACTATGCAATTCACAGATAAAATCATGCAAGAAGATTCAATGTAAAACAATCCATCAATACTTGGTAACACCCTGACATAATATACATCAAAATCCTTCATCAAATCCTACAATGGATCATGAAATCATGCAAGAAGATTCGTAGCTCAAAACATGCTAAAACAGTCACAATTTCATGAAACCCCAACATAGTTCATAGTATAATTTCATAATAAGTAAGACTCATAGGTAAATCAACTTGAAATCATGCAATTTAGGTAAAAAGGAAGCTTGGGCACCAAGGATGAAAGGACCTATTGGTTGAAATCCACATACCTTCACTTTGGAGAATTTCATGATGAAGATTGGAATGGAGACTTGAAGCTTGGATGAATTCCTTAAGATTTGAAAGAGATTTAGACAGTGAATTTTTGAGAGGAATATTAGTCTAAGGGTTTGACAGAGTATTAGGGAATGTCTTTGATTATATGTGGGTGAAATATGGCTAAGTATAAGCATTTTCACGCATGGGAAGTCTTAGGCCTAAAACCCAAAAGCCTTGGACCAAACTAATAAAATTGGGCACAAAATACACTATGGCGCTCCCCTGGGACGTGAATCTTCACTGTCTTTTGCCAACTTAGGAATTTTGGATTTTGATACAGTTGCTTTAAAATTCGGGTTAGACCTATTTACCACTTAATTGTGCCTCCTAAATAAGCATATGAAGTCGGATTTCCGAAATAATGCATGAATTTTGAGATACATAGAAATTACAATTTCAGACACTTTTGAGACACATTTTCGAGCACTTTTTGGGGTCATTTCAGCATGTATTTAATTTATGAAATGTATCTATGATTTACCAAGTATCAAGTTGCACCATATTTCAAAATTTTTTACCTCTTGTGAGTCATTATGTTAAAGCAAGGGTTCGTGTATGATTGTTATCTACTCACATGTTCATGTTAGGCTCACTATTAAAGGTCAAGAATATTTAAGAGCTACTAATGTCATGTTTCATGTTCCTCACAAGTTATTGAACTTATAATTATTTCAAGTATCTGCGAGATAGACTTAATACCGATTAGGGCTTAAGATGGGGGCTCGACTCAAGGGGTCCTTATATTAAATCTTTAGCCTCTAAACTATGTGCCACCATATGATTATATAATACCCTTGCTATACTTGTGGATTCATCTGGTGCACTTTATCATGTTTATCATGTTTGGTTTGCCTTACCAAGTAGACCACACTTCGTCGGGGGGTGTCATGCCTTGTCACCTAAATCAAAGGAATGTCAGGCCTCAGAGTCCAAGTTGTAGCTACTTGGTCTATGTCGGTTGAGGTATCTTCCCACATATGTATTATATATTATTCAAGTTGAAACATATGTATGATATATTATTCAAGTTGAAACATATGTATGATATATTATTAAAGTTGAATGATTTACAAGCATGTCTTATTACCAGCATTGTCATGCATTCATATTGAGATTATATATCCATTGCTTATGATTATGAATTTTTAATATATTGGCTTATGTATTTGTTGCATTGCACCTCACATATGTAGTATATTCAAACGTACTAGCGCATAATCTATGCCTACATGATATTACCATGTAAGGACCGAAGCTACTTTTGACCATCCTCCACGTGGCTAGTTCAGTATTTCGGAGAAAAACACTGGTGGGTCCTCAAGTCTGAGGAAAATATCTAAGTTACTCTTGCTATGTTGAGACTTCTTTATGTTGAACACTTGTTATCTTGAGGGTGAGCCCGGGAAATGTCTTGGCTCCCGCTCCATTCTAAGTTAGAGGAGTTGTTGGATACTATGTTATGTTTATGCTATGAGCTTGAATCCTTTATGCTTTTATGAATATCAAAGACTTCCCCTATTCTCGCTTCCCTTTTATTGTGTCTTGTTGATGCTAATTTTGCATCCGCGACCGAGGATGT
>JAOTQR010045083.1:0-15028 GCA_025774065.1 Solanum ossicruentum
ATATTTTCTTTGTTTAATGAAACTTTCAAGCAGCCTAATTAAATCAACTGTGGTTCTCAATTAGATATTAGATTTGACAACAGGGGTGGAATACTTTATTTAATTGCTTTAAAGTGAGAAGTCTCATGCCAAGCAAGTAATTGCGTAATGAATTCCACTATTAAAGTTAGAAATTAAACAATTTGCTTTCATCAGCCCACTTCTTGGTAGTCAAGACAACTTATACTGCTGAGGAGTATGCCCGACTATATATTCGTGAGATTGTGAAGTTGTATGGGAGTCCCCTTGTCCATCGTCTCGGACAAAGGTACTCAATTCACCTCTCAATTCTAGAGGTCTTTTCCTAAAAGATGAGCACAGCTTTTCACCTCAGACAGATGGACAGGCAGGGCGCACCATTATGACTTTGGAGGATATGCTGAGAGCTTGTGTCATTGAATTCAAGGATAATTAGTATGATCATTTGCCATTGATTGAATTTGCGTACAACAATAGCAACCATGCCAGCATTTAGATAGCCCCTAATGAGGCATTGTGTGGGAGGAGATGTAGATCACCGATTTGTTGGTTTGAGGTTGGTGAAGCTGAATTGATCAGACCCGAACTTGTCCACCAGTCCAGGGAGAAGGTGAAGGTAATTAGAGAGAGGTTGAAGACAGCACAGAGTCGTCAAAAGTCCTACGTGGTCCTGAGGAGAAGAGACTTGGAGTTTGAGGTGGATTATTGGGTGTATTTGAAGGTATCACCCATGAAGGGTGTCATGAGGTTTGGTAAGAAGAAGAAGTTGAGTCCGCGTTATATCGGACCATACTAGAATGTGAGAAGGATTGGAAAGGTTGCTTATGATCTGGATTTGCCTTCTGAGCTAGACAGAGTTCACCTGGTATTCCATGCGTCGATGTTGAAGAAGTGTTTGTGGGATCCGGCCTTGGCAATTCCTATTTAGAGTACGCGAGTGAAGGATTGTCTATCTTATGAAGGAATTTCAGTCCAAATCCTTGATCGACAAGTCCATACGCTGAGGAATAAAGAGATATCCTCTCTTAAGGTCCTGTGGAGGAACCGATTTGTTAAGGAAGCTACGTGGGAAGCTGAGGAAGCGATGAAACTCACATACCCGCATCTATTCATGTCAAATGATGATTATTTTGAAGGTAAAGGTCCTTATCCTTAATGTTATTGAATATCTTCTATCATTGAGTTGATGCATATATTGAATACTAGTCCCTAGTCTAAGACAAAGATATATAAGTGATGGGTAGTTGAGAGCTCGAGAGTTCCCAAGTGAGGAATTAAATGAGTTTTGAGATTACTCGTTCTTTTATTCTATCCTTACTCATCATTGGAGGACAAATGGTCCCAAGGGGAAGATGATATAACACTCCGTGAAAATATGAAATGCTCCTAAAATGTAATCTTGCACATAATGCATCTTTCAAAATTCAGATGGGAAAACTAAGACTGAATTTGCGATCAGCGGGGAAACTCAAGTCAGAAAATGGTCTCGATCCAATTTAAGAACTATCGGAGTGAAAATAATTTTCGCTGATTAATTGAAATCCAGTGTTTGTTCTCGCCCATGGCGCGACGCGGAGGGGGCACGAATCAACACTTTGGTTTTTTCTTCATTATTTTGACACAAATTAAAAGTCTCAAAAATTGGCGAAAATGTACTAGTCCGCGCCCCTGGCACGCGCGAACCAGTACGTCAGTTTTAAACTTTTTCTTTTAAAATTTAGGAAGGGTGTTTTAGTCATTCTAAACCCATTCTTTAAGTCTTAAAACATGTTTTAGAGGTCTTTCATTAGTGATTGAGGGTTCAAAACCTATTACTTTTCTAAGTTTTCTACTTGAGGGTTTCTGAGAGAAGAAGAACAAAGAGTAGAGGGTTCTGGATTCGGGTGCAAGTTCTTCAAGGAAGCTTGATAACTCTTCAACCTAGGTATGTAAAGGCTATTCAAAGCATGAAATTGTTCTTCCATGTGGCCCAATACATGTAGTAGACTGATAATTGATGGTTGATGGGTCTTGAGTAGTGAATCTTGAAGAATTTCTTGAACATCACATTTATTTGCTTGAACATTATCTTTAATTTCTGTGTATTATCCCAAATTTATGATCATCATACTTTTATTCACTATTTATATGCATCATTGTGTGATTGTATACCTAAACCCCTTGTTTAGTACTTCAAGAATGAACTTAGGGGTAATGTCTAGAGCTGCGATTGTCTGAATATAATGATTATTGGAGTATGAGCCTTGAGATGAGTATATTGATGACTGAAACTGATTGAGTTAGTGTTCTTAGAGCCTAATGAGACTGAACCTTAGTTTATAAGGAATAACCCTACTTTTTGAGTTGATAGATAATGAGATGAGCTGAATGTCCTTGCCTGTAGGGGCTGAGTGATGGAAATTGCTGCTCCCCAGCACACACAAGTGCATGCGGTCTCATAAGTAATATAATGGAACTAATAAAAGAGTCGGGCTGTTGAACCCAAGGTATTTGACTGCATCTGGTATCTTCTCTCGGTTATCACGTTCGTGGTGTTTTAGTAAAAAGATTTTTAGTTGTAGGGAAACTAAATTATAAAAGAAATAACTTTCTCATAAACTAAGATGACTTTCACATAAGATATCAGTTGGAGATGCAATCCCATGGTTGTAACTTTTTCGACTCTATCTAGACTTAACAATATCTATCTATGTCTGATTTCCCGATTATTGATTCACAGGGTTTAATTTACCTGAACAGGGTTGCATGCCTCTGTCGGCCTATTGTTATTGATTGCCTAACAACATCGTTGAGCAAAGATAGACAGACCAATAAAAATGCATTACAGTTATCTTCCCATACATGAACCAAGCAAGGTGTAAAGGTAGTTGTCACAGGTCTCCCTTACATAAATCAACCTAGTTTCCTAATATTAAACAAGCTCCCTATGCTATTGTGTTCTATCCACTCTAACATCTCTCGAATCCAGAGTGAACAACAGATTTACTCCCTAGTTGGCTAGAATTTGAAGCATAGGTATAAATAACAAAGAAATAATCAAAAGCAATCATTCATAGATGTCAAAAGTCAAGAACTACACATAGTCTATCGCTACAACCCCAGAATATGAAGATTTAGCCACTCATGGACGTGGAATACATTATGAATGAAGTAGAAAATATCCAAAACCAAAATATAAAGATTAAACTAACCAAACTATAGTGGAAAAGAGTTCTCTATCACCTCTATAGTAGTCCTTGTGTTAAAACCAAGATAAAAACCTAAAGTCTAAGATAGAGTAATAATAAAAATCTCGTAATTTGACTTTTCAGCATCGGGTCCTCAGGTCTGCAATGTGAACCCCTTGTTTCTCTAACTTTCATCTGAAATTGATGATTGGACAATCCTGCATACTTTTTCCTGGTCCGATTTACACAAGTCCGCGATGCGAACCTTGCACTTTCTTGGGCTTCACGCTTTTTCTATTTTTTAGCTTCCGCAACCTTACTCCCAGGTCTGCTATGTGGACTTTTGGTCTTGTGGCTGCTTCTACTGACTTTTATCCTCTGAGTTCTAGGCCATGTTTGTCCCTCATGTTCGGATTTAACACTGATCTCTCCAATTCAAGCAAAATCCTACAAAAACATAACCAACAGGCGCACTCGGCCCTATGTTAGCAGAATAAGTGAAAACGACACTCAAACACCTAGACTCTATTAATTTGTCCTCCGAATTCACACTATTGATGAGCATTATTGGCTAATTAGGCGTATAAATATGCCTAATATCACCACCCCATACTTAGAGTTTTGTCCATCCTCGGGCAAGCCACTACACCCGCATGAGACTCCCTAAGGTAGTATGTACAAAAAACATCCTGCGATCGAAATTTATGAACCACAGTGAACCCTTTCGGTGCTCTAGGCAGAATCCAATCACTCCTTGCACTCATGATACATGCAGACTCACGGAGAATATTTAACAGTTCATCTAGTTCCTAATCCTGAATGATTATGTGCCCTCACCTAGAAAAATTTCTCATATACACCACTATGAATCTAGTTAGAAGATCAAAAATGGGTACACAAACAACTTTCACTCTCCTAATAGATGTCTCAACTTGCTTCAAAATTCCATAAGCTTATCCTTAATGCAAACGTCGACTTAGTTGGGATTTTCCTTAGAGGATCTCGTATGTCTTTATCTGGATGTAACGTAGGTTGCGGATAAGTGGGATACATTTATGGATATACCTAACACAATTCAATTCCCCTGCGCTTGTAGCACACACTTCACCTCTTCTCATGCTCCCTTGATTCACAACCCTTCATCATCCTTCTTGAATTAAAGCTATGAGTGCTCCTGTTTATTTAATCTAATCACAAAATAAACCTCTTAAAAACACGTGGACACCCTAAACAAACAATGACTGAGCAAATGGAAAGGCAAGAAAATATTTTTTTCCATTCTAGTGTGCATCTGTGATAGGTCTGTGACACGGAGGCATCCCGGACCAGCACTGGATAACTGGGACATTTTGGGCCTAAAACAGCGTGCATCCGAGTTTGCTCTACGACATGGAGGCAACTCGGATGCATACTATTTTGGTCGACACTTTCTAACTAAATGTACTTAACTTTTACTTTTGTTTTGACACTCAACGTTTTTTACTCTCGGGCATCTACTCATGTTCCCTCCTTTCTTATTAACCGTGCTTAAGCACTAGGGAATTAAAAGCGCTAGGGAATTAGGATCAAACACGGATACTTTATCAAGAAAAAGGGATTGGCTTGAATTGTGGTTAGTCAAAGAATAGGCTAAGGCTCAACAAGGGTTAACTAGGGTTATATTTTTCTATCAAAGAAACACCAAGATCCTCCACTCTAGTTTTGATTCCTCCCAAGTCTGCTCTATATACCGGGCAAGTTGTCGAACCTATAACAAACGAGACTCATAATTAGCTCACTCACTCATGGAACATTTTCATCACAAGGCTAGCACTAGAGTTCCTATTGTGGTATTTGCATGAATTCACTTAATTAAGCATGCATACACTAGTGATTCACAAGGCTTCAGCAACAACCCTTAACTATGTTCAACGGTTCGCGCTTGATGCTCATTCGCATACTACCACACTCTACATGAACTCGATTTGATGAATACCCTTAGGACAGTCATCATCCATCCATCATAGGACCCCCATAACTCAACTATGACTAGCACAACTAATATCAACAGACATACAACCACTAACAACTAAATGCATTCACAAAATATTATCACAAGAGCATCTATGCATCAAAGTAGTAGATAACTAGTATTTACAGACCCAACAAAACTAAAAGATGTTCAACCCTACATTAAGATGCCTAGACATAAACCTAAAGCAGAAAATAAAAATGGTCTTAATATATGCTAATAATAGAATAATAGAAGCAGTATCACAGAATAACGAATTCCCACCCCACACTTAAACTTAGCACTGGCCTCAGTGCTAACCATACATAACCTACAAGGTGGGAACTGTGGTGCTCAAGCATAACTAGGGCTTGGTAGGATGGGCTCACCCCCTATATACACCAGAGGCTCATCAACTATGTCATCCTCTTCAGCCTCATCATCATTCGCATTCTCATCCATCTCCCCTGGGTCCATAGGAATGTCATCCTCCACTGCCTCAACAAATTAGGTCTGATGTGAAGCACGACTTTGGAGTGGTCATTGAGAGGGTATTCAACCTCAACCTCCTATAACTCTTCCCTAGTGGAGGGTCGACCGCCAGTTCGGTGTCGCAACATCTCTAGGTTGTACATGTGGCCCGCAATTAACTTGTCCCGGTAAGCCCTCTCTGTGTTAATCAAGACTGGGCCTAAGGTCATGTCAGGCCCTTTTATATTGGTGGCAACATAGGGGGGAGCTTGGATGACTGGGCAGTAATTGGCCTCCTCCTTCGTCACGACACAAACCAGTTATAAGGCCCTTAAAAACATACATTTGACCCTTGTGGGTCTTGGCCTTCCTCATCGCTAGCCAGAATATTGCTTCATAATTCAGCTGCATGGACCTCATGATTGCATAAGTGAGGCACATTCTATCTCTTGTTACGTTTGTGAAGTGTTGCCCTGGAAAGAAAGAGTGTGTTACTATCTTGACCATGACTCGAGCTTCCTTAGACATGTGAGTGAATGGGAATTAGAGGTGATAGCCCCGCTCTGCATGTCTGACCTACTTAGACGTGGACCTCCACCCTGCAATAGTGTGCCTGATGTCTTAGTAGTGAGAGTGATAGTATAGCTCTTGAAAAACTAAAGCGTGGACCTCTTCGGGGGTACGCAAGATTCGATTGATAGCCAACGGTGAGAAGTTAACCTTCAATCCTTGAACAATCACTTATTAGGACCTTGACTCAATGCTCATATTGGCATAGAATTCCCTGACCAAGCTCAAATTGTATAGCATAGGTGGTCGGAATAAGAACTCCAAACTTAATTGGTTGCAGCGGTTCAGGATTTGGGGGTACTCGCCTAAAGGGAATCTATGTCAATAGGGATATCGAGGTAGTACTTTGTCTCATCATGAGACTAATACCACTGCCTTCCCTCTCGGTTAATAGCCTTGGCCCAATATTGATGTTGTTGACCCCTCCTAGTGTCCATGGGCATGTCTAGGACATCTCATGGTCGTTTCCTCGTGTTGGTGGCCCTTTGCCTGCTGGACTGCCTGCCTTGTCGTGCACTTGAAGACATATTACCTGTAAACCAAAAGTGCAAAGTCAGTAAAACTCAAAACCTATGACCTTGCACTTAAACTCATGCCTGTAGGTAGAGGGTACTCAGACTTCCCCATGGACTACGGGCTACATCATGTCACGATCCCTTGCCTCTATATTCCCTTCGATAGGTACAGGTACAACTTCACATTTATCTCAATGTCAAACAACTCCACCCCCAACCACAAAACATTATCCCCACAGTACAACATAAGGGTTTAACCTCACACTTCAGCTTTATCATGATTCCACAATTCTATCAGAGAGTAATCAAGTAGTGTGGTGAAGAACCCCTAACAACCCCTTGACAACAATCATTAGAAAAGTTCCTTATTGATAACCAAAAGAGCAACCCCTCATCAACAACCACAAATTCAACCCCATACATGAATACTTGGCACAAGCTAACGTGTAAAAAACCATTGAATCACAGAGCATGGGGAAGAACTCATAACACCCTAACGTTTTCCCAATTCTTGGTGCAAATTCGACCTAAGGTTTTCACCCTCACAAATCATACACAAAACCCATGCATAGATACCAATCATCTACCATTAAGTCAACCCCACAAGCAAGATTAGACAAAAATCAAGAAACCCACTTCGAATTTACCCATAAAGCATAAAGAATTTCCAACATGGCATCTTGAAACTAAGTGAAGACGAAGCAAAGAGATCATACCTGGAGAGGAGAGTGACGTTTGTGCAGCGGTAGGATGATCCACATGATGCGCAGTGCGAGCGAGTTCAAAAATATGGGGGAGAGGGAAGAATAAGAAGAGAGAAATAGGAGAATTAGGGTGGAGGTCGGGGGTTACGGGATAAAAAAGGGAAGAAAACAAAATTTTAAAATGGTTTTGGGGACTTAATGCAGGTAAGGGGCACGTCTGAATTTGGTAGTCTTAATAAATATCTGTGTTCCCTCCGTGACACAGAGTGAATGTGGCTCAACACTTAGAAGCATTTTTCCCCGTGAGTGCAGAAACAGTAAGCCTCCATGTTCGTACTGTGACGCGGAGAGAATGCAAAGCCACACTTGGGAAATTCGCTTACCTATGCGCAGACAGAGTGAGAGTTCCCATTTGCTCCCCGACGTAGAGGCAACGCGAACCTGCACTTACTAAAATTCTCACGTGGATGCAGAAATAGTGGGCATCCCCGATGGGTACGCGTCGTAGAACCACAATGTATGCTCACTGTTTTGAGCTTCAATTAAATTCTAATTTGTAGCTCTAGGCCCTAAAAAATCCCCTGAACACCTGGACATGCATCAAAACACTCAAAACAATGTATTAGACCAAGAACACATAAAATAATCCCAACAAATCATAAGGAATTGAGGACGGAAATATTTACACAAAAATTGTGCAGAATCCGCGACGCTAAGGCATCGTGGACCTGTACTTGTGCAAATTTTTCTCACTTTTTGTATGGGACTTGATGATTTTTTCTTCGAAAGTAAGAGAAAATACTATGTTACCTTACCACGGGTTGCATCCCGTGCAGCGCCTAATTTAACGTCACGGTACGAGGTCTGATGTGCTCATTCATCTTTGGCTAACTCAATGGCCTCCACTGTTTGATTCGCGTCCACACCATAACAGTTCTTGACATGTTAACCATTCACCAAAAATGTTTGGTTCATGGTCAAGTCCTTTAGCTCCACTGCACCATGGGGTGCGGTCACTACCACCACATATGGTCCACACCACTTGGACCTCAGTTTCCCTAGAAACAATTTTAGACCTAAGTTCAGCAACAATACCTGTCGGCCCGGCTCAAAGTTCTGGTTGATTATGTGTTGATCGTGCCACTTCTTCATCTGCTCCTTGTAGAGCTTAGCATTCTTATAAGATTGGAGCCGGAATTCATCCAACTCCTCCAATTGCTCAAGTCTCTTCCTTACAGCGAGCTCAGGGTCAATATTTAGCTTTTTAATTGCCTAATAAGCCTGATGCTCGAGCTCCAAGAGCAAATGACAGGCCTTGCCATAAACCAACATGTAAGTACATGTTTTAATTATGGTCTTGTATGCGGTCTGATGCAGCCACAATATTTCATCTAGCTTTTTTGCCCAATCTTTTCGGGTGGCATTCACAGTCTTTTGCAATATCTGCTTCACCTCCCGGTTGGATACCTAAACCTGTTTGCGGGTGGTATGTTGTAGCCACCTTGTGCCGTATCCTATATTTTGCCAGCAAGTTATTCATGGTTGATTTACAAAATTGGTACGACCATCACTAATAATGGCCCTTGGAGTACCAAATTAAACCATGTGGAGATGTTCTTTTGGGGGAACTTGCTTACCAACTTAGCATCATTGGTTGGAAGGGCAACTGCTTCTACCCATTTGGAGACATAATCCACAACTACCAGAATATAATGGAAACAGAATAATGGTGGAAATGGCCACATGAAATCAATGCCCCAAATATTAAATCTCCACTTCCAAAATATTATTTAAGGGCATCTCATGCCTCCGGGATATAGCACCTGTCTTCTGGCAAGCATCACAGGCCTTGGAGAATTAGATAGCATCTTTGAACAAGGTGGTCCAGAAGAAACCATATTGTAATACCTTATACGCTATTAGGTCACCCCTATGATGGCCCCCATATGGAGAGGCATGACATCTCTCCAGAATCTGTTTTATCTCCACCTCTGGAACATACCTCCTTACCATTCGGTCAGCTCCTTATTTGAATAGGTATGGTTCATCCCAGATATACGCCTTTGCACCGTGGGCCAACCTCCTCTTTTTCTGGTATGTTGCATCAAGTGGGAACACACCACTTACCAAGTAATTTACAATATTCGCATATCATGGTAATTGTTCCATCTCAATGGCTAACAGATGCTCATTAGGAATCTCTTCTCTGATTTGTAGTTTCTCACCTATGTGAGCATCAGTCTCCAGACGGGACAGATGATCAATAACCTGGTTCTTACTCCCCTTATGGTCCTTGATCTCGATATCAAATTCTTGGAGCAATAAGATCCATCTGATCAAGTGTGGCTTGGTATCCTTTTTGTTAAACAGATACTTCACTGCCACTTGGTCTATGAATATCACCACTTGTGTCCCCACCAAATAAGCTCTGAATTTATCAAATGCATACACCAATGCCAGCATTTCCTTTCAGTAATTGTATAGTTGCTTTGGGCTGCATCTAAGATCTTGCTGGCATAGTATATGGAGTGAAATACTTTGACTCTGCACTGCCCTAGTACCACCCCCACTGTTGTATTACTCGCATCACACATTAACTCGAATGGGAGACCCCAGTCAGGTGCTACCAATATTAGAGTATCCACCAACTTCTTCTTCAGCATTTCGAATGCTTGCAAACAAGAGTCATCAAAGTGAAATGGTGCCTCTTTCTCCAATAGAGTACACAATGGTTTCATCATCTTTGAGAAGTCTTTAATAAACTTACTGTAGAAAACCGTATGTCCCAAAAAGCTCCAAACTCCCTTGATCGAGACCGATGGTGGCATCTTATCGATCACCTCTATCTTGGCTCTGTCCACTTCCATCCCCTTCTTGGATACTTTGTGGCCTAAGGCTATCCCCTCCTTAACTAGGAAGTGACATTTCTCCCGATTAAGAATGAGGTTAGTCTCCTCGTATCTTACTAGTACTCTGTCTAAATTCTATAAGCAGCTCTTAACCAATTCACCGAAGATAGGGAACTCATCTATGAACACCTCTATAAAGTTCTCTACCATGTCATGAAAGATAGCCATCATGCACCTTTAGAATGTAGCTAGGGCATTGCACAACCCAAAGGGCCTACGTTTGAAAGTACACGTCTCATATGGACATGTGAATATAGTCTTTTCCTGGTCTTCAGGTGCAACAGTGATATGGTTGTACCCTGAGTACCCATCTAAGAAGCAATAGTACTCCTGCTTAGCTAGTCTATCCAGCATCTGATCAATAAAAAACACTAGTTAATGATCTTTCCTGGTGGCATCATTTAGTTTTTTGTAGTCTACGCAGATTCGCCACCCCATCACCATCCTAGTTTGAATCAGCTCGTTCTTCTTGTTGGTGACAACCGTCATCCCACCCTTCTTGGGGACACATTGTACAGGGCTTACCCATTTTCTATTTGATATGGGGAAGATGATCCCTGCATCCAGCTACTTTATAACCTCCTTCTTCACTACATCCTTTATAATTGGATTTAGCCTCCTTTGCATTGAGCCACTGTCTTGTGGCCTTCCTATATGAATATTCTGTGCATGCATAGGGTTGGGCTGATGCCATGGATGTCAGACATCTTCCACCTTATTGCTCTCTTTCACTTCTTTAGTACCACAACAACTGCTTCTACCTGGGCTGCAGTCAAGGAAGCAGACAAGATTACAGGTAATGTATTATTTTCGCCAAGAAATTTATACCTGAGATGAGATGGTGGCTGCTTCAACTCCAACTGAGGAGCTTCTTCCACATAGGGTTTGGGAGGTGTTCCCAACACCCTATTCAAAGGTTCACTCATTTTTTGAATATACTCACATTGTGAGTATTTAGCACACTTTCGATTTCTGGGGCCTCAGCATCATCCACTAGCCCTTGATTTAGCAACACCCTGGCTAGTGGATCTTCAATCTGAACCTAGCTCACAGTAACTGCAGTGTTTATTATTGTGATAGCAGTCAGATCCTTATACGCAGCTGGTATCTTCATTGCCTTGTAGACATCAAACACTTCTACCTTATCGTAGGCTCGCTAGTGAGCCTCCCTGTTGCAACATCGATCAATGCCCCTCCTGTGGCTAGGAATGGTCTCCCGAGTATAAAAAGGACCCCAGGATCCAGCTCAAAATCTAGGATGATGAAGCCCACAAGGAAGATAAGAGACCCCATTTGGACTAAGACATCTTCCATCACTCCATCCGACCTTACCAATGACCGATCTGCCAGTTGAAGCAAAATAATTATGGGCTTCGGCTTTCTAAGCCCCAGCTTTGAGAACAGAGAAGTGGGAATGAGGTTAATGCTAGCCCCAAGATCACATAAGCCCCTAGCATTTAAATTGCTCCCAATAGTTACTTGCACAGTGAAGCTCCCTAGATCTTTCAATTTGGCTGGCAAGTGTGATCTGTTGAGAATCTTGGACCTGCAGTCCTATGTTAGTGCCACAGTCTCATACTTCACCCACCTTGTCTTGTTAGCAACAATTTCATTGATATATTTAGCATATTTCGGGATCCCCTGCAAAACATCAATCAAAGGTAAGTTAATTTGTACCTGTTTCAGCAGCCCGATGAATTTATGAAAACAGTTATCCTCCTCCTTCTTCTTGAACTTTTGTGGGAACAGAGAAGGAGGTTTTGGTAATGGGGTGGTCTCATCAGTACTTGGGCTGGGATCGCTGGCCTCATTATCCTGTGTAGCATTTTGCCCCTCCCCGTTCTTCTTCTTGGGGATCAGTTCTGTTAACGGCCTTCCTCTTCTTGTTCTAATTGCATTCACTTATTTTGGATTGGGATCAGTGTCTCCTGGCAAGCCCCCTTGAGGCCTAGAATTTATTGAAGTGGCCTACTATCCCAACTACTTTTCTAAGTTCTGCAGATCCTGCTTGTTCTTCTGAATTTCCTCTTCTTGCTTGTTCTAATTGACCAAGATCTACCTTAACACCTCACTATCATTCATGGTATTTGGATTAGCCTGTCTTGCAAGCTGCTGGGCTAGCTGATTCTGATTTGCATTTCTACCCTGTTGTCTTTACTGCGGTTGCCCAAGATTCTACATGTTGCCACCACATGAGAAATTTGGGTGGTTTCTCCAATTTAGGTTATAAGTGTTCTTGAATCTTTGATAGCCTCCTCTGTTAGCATTTCCCACAAAGTTCAGTGCCTCAGGATTAGATCCGCAAGAGCCAGGCATGTGATCTCCTCCCCCACATACATCACACCAACTTGGTTATTGTTGTTGTACCATACTAACAGTGGCTTGGTGCTGACCTACTGCCAATGGAACATGATGTTTTAGGCCCAACGCCAAGTTGTTGAAGTTCGTGGTCATCATGTCCTGCATTGTTGACATTTGGGCTTGCAGGCTAGTTATTACATCAATCTCTAAGACTCTAGCTTGCTTCTGCACTGTTGGTCTGTTAGATCCTCTATTCCATTCTGGGTTACCTTAAGTAATATTGTTTAGAAGAGAATATAATTCATCATACGTCTTCTCCAACGCTTGACCCCCTGCAGCAAAATCAAGAAGAATCTTGGTATTAGGTTCCAAACCTTCAATGAAGATATGATCCAATACCTCGTTAGCTTGGCAATGGTGTGGGTAATTTATCAATAGCATTCTGAACCTGTCCCAAACAACCTAATATAGATTCTCCCCAACCATCTGCTTGAAGCTCAGGATCTCACTTCTTAACTTAGTTGTCTTGCCCGATGAGAAGAATCTGGTGAGAAACTTTCGGGCCAAATCATCCTAAGATGTTATGAAATTTGGTGGCACAATTTGTAACTACCTCCGGGCTTCCCCCAACAATGAAAAAGGGAACAATGTCATCTTAACATAGTCATGATTAACTCTCATGGGAACGAAAGCATCAGCGATCTCAAGAAAGTTCTGAAGATGGACTTGCAGATCTTTATAGGGAAGCCCGGTGAATTGCCCAGTAGAGTGTAGCAACTGGACCAAGTTCTATTTGAGGTCCCACCATCCCCCTGGCTCAGGCTTGATGAAGTAGCTTGTGACATTTGTAGTTCTTGGGATTGCCACATCTCTCACTGGCCTTGGTGGAAGTGGTGGTGCAGCTACAGGAGCTGGTGGTGGTGGATTGTTGTTTGCCATATTCTCATCGACAGCAATAGCTTCCACCTTGTTCTCCTCTTGATCCTCCAGCTCTACTAGTTCAATAGTCGGTGTTTCAAACAACACTCTTGCTCTCCTCTTTGATTGACCAAAAGAAAAGTCTTGATCTTCCATCTTAGAACTCAAATTCCTGCACAGAAACACCACTAAGATCAAATATAGCGATCGCCACAAAACAAGATAACTTTGATAATCAACTACTTCATTTCAAATCCCCGGCAACAGCGCCCAAAACTTGTTGCTCCCCAGCATATGCAAGTGCATGCGGTCTCACAAGTAATATAGTGGCCCTAATTAAAGAGTCGGGTTGTCGAATGTTGCTTCTCTAGCACACGCAAGTATATATGGTCAACCCAAGTAATATAGTGGCTCTTTTCAGAAATCGGATATCGAACCCAAAGAATTTGTCGATTAATTATTTACTAAGTTATATTCCTAATTATGTATTTAAGTGGTGAACAATTAACTAAAAGAGATATTTTTACACAATCAATGAATGAATCGATCTAAGATTATCGCTTATCTAATAATCATGTTTAGCCTCAATTTCATCAAAGCATTTGATTATCTAGTTGCTGATTCACAGGATTAAAATTACCTCAACAGGTTTGCATGCCTCTGCCGGCCTACCATAATTAACTGCCTAACTACATCGTTGAGCGGGGATAGACACATCAATAAAAGTGCTTTAACGTTATCTTCCTGTATTTGAACCAAGCAAGGTGTAAGGGTAGTTGTCACGGGTCTCTCTTACACGAATCAATCTAGTTTCCTAGTCAAACAAGCTCCCTATACTACTATTTTCTATCCATTCCAACATCTCTTGAATCCAGAATGAACAACTAATTTACCCCCTAGTTGATCAGGCTAAGAAGTATAGACAAAAATAATATAAGAACAACTAATATGATAAAAAAATAATTTGAATTAATAATGACTAAACAATCATCTTATTAGCTACCATAATCTTAGAACAAAAAGTTTAACTGTAGATAAACATGAAGAAATTACGACAAATCATTCAAAGATAAATATAAAATAAATATTAATGTAGAATAAAAGATGAAACTAAAATTCTTTGGTCTACACGGCGGCTTCTATTTCTCTCTAGGTCAATATTTTGTAAAACCTAATTTTATGAATATTATAGGTGTAAAGGAAAAAATCCCAACTAAAATAATTGAGTCTAAAATAAATTGAGAAACCCAAAATTGAAAGGAAATTGAAATCCTTCATCCGCGTGACATTATTCGTCACTCAACAATTCAGTGCTACCACATGGCAGCTTCACTTCAATTGCAATTAGAATTTCAATCTGAATTTCAACCTTATACGTATATAACAATCTATATATATATATATATATATATATATATATATATATATATTTTTTATTATATTTTTTTTAGCTACCTGCGTGTTT
>JAOTQR010045114.1:0-15026 GCA_025774065.1 Solanum ossicruentum
GTTACAAGCCTCCAAAGTTTGCTAAAATTTTACTCAATAAATTGAAATGCATAGTAGTTTGAAGATAATATTTATCACAAATGAAGCTTCCCACGCAAAAATTTGTGCTTACCAATGGATTCCCCATAAATTTTCTTGAGTTTTGGCCTTTGAATCACTAATTTTGAGTCTAAAATGTGGAAGAAACCCACCTTAAAGATATCTCTCATGCCTGAAATTGTGTATGAAATACAGCTATATATTCAAACTACTTGCCAAATGGCAATATTTCATTATGCCACGTGGCCACCTTGTTTCAACAACCATTCAAAATTAATTTTTGATACTCCGACCTCATCCAGACTAGACAAAATACAAATCATATATGAGGTCTAATTGGACACGATGTTGCGGACTCAATGACACAATTAAAATTTTCATATGAGGTCATTCCAACTGATTGTCGGCTCACAACGATGATCATTTTTATCCAATTTCCACCGAGGTGCTCGAATGAGTCCAAAGGCCTCAAGAGTCTAATGAAAGGTCATCTTAGACCAAACTCAACATTTCAAAGTTAACCGCATAGTCAAAATTTTGACTTGAGCACATTTTTCAATAACGTTGATCGACATCAATTGTTGGGTAGTTCTAAAGGCTGAAATACTAAAAAAATGCTACAAATGCACACTGAAAGCCTCAAGAATGGAGTAAACAACCCTTTTATCGTAATTTGGTCATTTTGGAGTTGATGGAACTATTATAAATCTATTTCTAGG
The DNA here is from genome assembly GCA_025774065.1 of Solanum ossicruentum. Classification (NCBI taxonomy): domain Eukaryota; kingdom Viridiplantae; phylum Streptophyta; class Magnoliopsida; order Solanales; family Solanaceae; genus Solanum; species Solanum ossicruentum. Next base: position 759 of record JAOTQR010045114.1, read on the forward strand.
TTGTTTTTCCACATCTAACTCAAAAATAGCCTTTTCAAGTTATAAAGACCTTCCAACATGGAAACCTACACAAAAACCAAATGAACGACCATGAGATCGAGCTACTGGCACTAGTAGGTTAGAAATGACCTGTAGTTGCTATTGGAATTCTTTAAACAATGAAACAGATATAGTATAATAAAAATGACCTGGAGGGTCATTACATGTTCCTACTTCAAGTCCCGCATTGTTAAATTCATCTTTAGGAAATTAGTTCTTTCCTAAATCTAAAACTACACACAATCTAATTCTCGTATAACTAGAGATATGTAGGCAACTTGAAACCGTCATCTCAGTCGTAATTCTATTTGGTCCCTCCAATAATATTCATTGGTCAGACAAAGTTGGCTACTATGTCAACTTTTTTTGCTTGACAATTCACCCTTCATTTCCAAGCAAAGAAGGGGCAGTTGTTGACATCCAATTTTGATTGGCCTATATAGTTTAAGTATCATTTGATTAAAATGAGTATCTTAAATAATTATAAGTAAATAAACCTTTTATTCAATTTTATACAAATAAGTACGTATTTTTAGCACTCTTCATTTTCAAAATATATCCATTATATTATCATTATTATCATTTTATTATTATTACTATTATTATTATTATTATTATTATTATTATTATTATTATTATTATTATTTTCTTATTATAAATTACTATAATTTTTATTGTATTATCATTATTGTCGTTGTCATTTTCGTTGTTGTTCTTGTCGTCGTCATCATTGTCATTATTATTGTTATTATTTGTCATGATCCAAGCTTAGGGCCTAGACGAGATAAGGTGCATGGGGAACCCGAAGGGACCCCAAGCAAGCCTCTTAGCATATCATTACAAATCCTTGATCGCGAAAGCAATAAAATAATGATAATAGTAAATTGGGATAAACGGGGCTTTGTGACATCTTTCGTATCATAATACATCAAGAGATTCTAAGAGAATCAAACTCATAGCATATTTACATAACTTGTCCAACATCTCCTCTAAACATGGAATTTAGTGAGGGCCAAGATAAGTAACTGGACTCACCTTCATATTCATAAGTAGCCTACATAGAAGGAGTCAATACATAGCATAATCAAGAGAAGTATATCCTCAGAGTTGAAGACTCACCAACTTGCTTTGAGATAAAACATACTAGCCACGTGGAGGAGGAGGATGATCAAGTGGAGCTCCGGTCCATACATGGTAACATTATGTAGGCATAGAGTATGCGTTAGTATATTTGAATGTACTACGTATGTAGGATACAATGCAACAAGAGATAGGCAACATAATTGAAATGCATATTTAGGCAGTAAATGAGCATATAGCAATATGGCATGCATAAATGATGGTAGTAGTAAAACATGCTTACAGAGGACATTTTACATGTGTAGGAAGTGACCATTATTAATAACCAAGGCCTACGACCTTCTTGGCATGGAGATTGAGGTACAAACCCCTCAAAATGATTACACAGGCCTACAACCTCCCAAGTGAGGCAATTGAGGTACAAACCCCAAATATGGTTGTGACGATCTGCTCAAATTCTGCCCAAAAATGCCTTGAAAATGTGTGGATCTTGCAAGAAGGTCCTGGGAGCTTCTAGAAGATTCAAGACTAGTGTAGAATGGTCTTGTAGTCTTCAGGCCTCTCAAGAAATGGGTGGAAGAATCTAGAGAGGGACTAATGTGTAAATACTAGGGACTTGTTATGTATATATTGATTACACTTAGGCCGTTAGGAAGTAGTATTAATAGGAGGGCCAATTCATTTGTTAGGCATTCACAAAACAATCAAGGAAAGAATTGTAAAGCTTTCAAGAGTTCTCTAATAAAGAGTTCTTTCTTTGTTCCTCCAAGTTCTGAGTTCCTTCGTAGAAGTTCTTAAGCTTAGTCTTTCTAAGTTCTGCTAAGATTTGGGAGTTTGGTTGACTAACAACTTGAGCGTTGAAAGTTTGCTAGGCCACACAGTTTGTTGGAATTATGACCAAGACCATGATAGTTGGTATCAGAGCACAAGGTTTGAAGACTGTCAGAACATCAAGAGGAATGGAAGGCGAAAACGAGATCACCCAAGTTGGCAAGGAGAAATCCAGGGACCAGAGGTCTCGATCTAGGCAGGTCGTGGTGGACTTTGAGACATGGCTATCCAAGGTGGAATTGGCCATAGCCGATGGGCAGGAGAAGTTTGAGAAGGCCGACCAAAAGTTCTAGGAGGTCGAACAAGGCCTAAACTGATTGCAGGAGGAGATGCAATCCGCCATGAACCAAGTCTTAGCCCAATATCTCGACATTGTATAGGCCATGGAAGAGACACATAAGGTAGAGATTTCTTCGATGCAGGAAGAGAAGGGAGGCTTTTGCGTAAGCTGGAGAGCACGGAAGAAGAGCTTAGCCTGTGCAAAAGGGCTCTTTCCCAAGGGACTGCGAGTATGTCTGAGGTAAGGACTACACCTCCGAAGTTGGATATTCCACGACACAAGTCTTTTAAAGGGTCAAGAAATGCGAAGGAGCTAGACAACTTCATCTGGAGCATAGAGTAGTATTTTAGGGCGTTCGCCATTACCGACGAAGCCCTAAAGGTGGACATGGCTAGTCTTTACCTTGAAGACCCCGCGATGGTATGCTGGAGGAGGAGACAAGGGGACATAGAAAGAGGCACCTATTCTATTGGCACATAGGCAGAATTTAAGGTAGAACTGAAGAAGCAGTTCTACACCAGCAACGTGGAAAAAGAGGCACGTGGAAAGCTGAGGCGATTGTAGCACAAAAGAAGCATTTGGGAGTACATAAAGGAGTTCACTGAGGTACTTCTTGATATCCCAGATTATCCTGATAAGGGAGCTTTCTTTGCTTTTATGGATGGGTTACAATAGTGGGCAAGGCTTGAGATCCAAAGACGAGGGGCTCAAGACATGACCACTGCTATCTCCATTGCCGAGTCCCTCATTGAGTTTAGGAAAGTGAAGAAACCTAAACCAAAGGACAAAGGTAGCAAGGGGAAGAGTCGGGGAGACCCACATTGAGGCAAGGAGGCAATCGAAAGGGCAAAGGCATCTAAGGAGCACCAGGCTAAGGCTAGACCCCCGATTAGCTGCTTCTTTTGTGAGGGGCCACACAAGGTGAGAGAAAGCCCCAAAAAGAGCAAACTATCGACCTTGATTGATGAACATGAGCAAGAGAAGGCGAAGTTAGGGCCCTACAACTCCTCAGTGCGATCAAGGCGAAGGTAGAAGTGCCCAAAAATGAAAAGAAAGGAAGGTTATTCGCTGAAGCCAAGATCGGAGGGCACACCGTGAAGGCATTAGTTGACACGGGGGCCGACAACAACTTCCTTACTCTTCAGGAGGCCAAGAGGATGGGCATCCAATTCTAGAAGGTACATAGTTAGCTTCAAGGCGTCAATTTTGCACCAACCGAGACCTTTGGAGTTGCCAGGAACGTAAAAGTTAGCTTAAGCAATTAGAATGGTCACATTAACTTTTCCATAGTGACCATGGATGATTATCCACTTGTCTTGGGTATTCAGTTTATAGACCAAGTCAAGGTTGTCCCAATTCCCTTCGCAAACTCACTGTGTATCTTGGAGGAGAGTAACATGCATCTTGTCCCACTAGAGTGGGAAACCCGACTCCAAGAGAAGCAAATCTCAGCCATGCAACTCGCCAAAGGCATGAAGAAGGAGGAGCTAACCTACCTTGTAGCTTTGAAGGAAGAAGTTGTTGTGCCACCAGCCGAAGCCCTGCCCCAAGGAGTTCAGCATGTGCTGGAGGAATTCAAGGACATGATGCTGCCCAAGCTGCCAAAGAGGTTTCCACCAAAGAGAGAGGTGGATCATAAGTAGAGCTAGAATAAGGTGTTACTCAGCCTGCGGCAGTGCCATATTGTATGACGCTTTCGGAGCTTGAGGAATTACAGAGGCGATTGAAAGAGTTGATGGACATGGGCTATATTCTTCCATCAAAATCACCTTATGGAGTCCTGGTGTTGTTCCATAGGAAGCATGATGTATCACTACGGTTATGCATCGATTACCGAGCGCTCAATAAGCTCACGGTGAAGAACAACTACCCTCTCCCACTTATTGTTGATCTCTTCAATCAACTTGGCCAAGCACGATAGTTCACCAAGTTAGATTTGTGATCAGGGTACTACCAGGTCAGAATTACCGAGGGAGACAAACCGAAGACCACTTGCGTCATGAGGTACGGTTCGTATGAATTTCTGGTCATTCCTTTCGGACTCACAAATGTGTCAACAATAATTTGTACCCTCATGAATCGTGTCCTACGAACATTCTTGGACAAGTTCATGGTAGTGTACTTAGATGACATTGTCATCTATAGAAACACATTGAAAGATCATCTAAATCATCTGAGACAAGTCTTCCAAGTACTCCGGGAGAACAAATTGTATGTTAAGAAGGAGAAGTGCGCCTTTGATCAACAAGAAGTCTCCTTCTTGGGACACATAGTTGGAGAGGGAAAACTGTGAATGGATGAGTCCAAGATTCAGGTGATACAAGAATGGGAGCCACTAAGGAAGGTTTCCAAACTTTGATCTTTCCTTGAGTTGGCCAATTACTACTGGAAGTTCATTAAGGGCTATTCTGCTACAGCCTCTCCCCTCACAGATCTACTGAAGAAGAATCAGACCTAGGAGTGGGATAAGAAGTCTCAAGCAATGTTTGAAACTCTGAAAATAACTGTGGTCCAGAAGCCGGTGTTGGTTTCACTCGACCACACTGAACCTTATGAAGTGTAGATGGACGCCTCAAACTTTGCCCTGGGAGGCGTCCTGATGCAAGAAGGGCATCTAGTGGCTTACGAGAGTTGTAAGCTAAATGATGTGGAGAAGCGCTGCACAATCCAAGAGAAAGAGATTACCATTGTAGTGCATTTCTTGCGGATGTAGAGACATTATCTGTTGGGAACCAAGTTCATGGTAAAGACAGATAATGTTGCCACAAGTTACTTCCTGAAGCAGAAGAAGCTGACACCAAAGCAAGTCTGGTGGCAGGCCTTCTTAGCTGAGTTCGACTTTATGATGGAGTACAAACCATGCAAGGGGAATGTTATGGCCAATGCACTAAGCAGAAAGGTTGAACTTGCCTCCATCACTAGCCCATGTTTCCTAATGACAGACCGTATAAAAGAGGGATTGGAGCAGGACCCGCAAGCTAAATATTTGTTGGGCCTGGCAAGTCAGGGGAAGATGCGCTAGTTTTGGCTTGAGGATGAGTTTATCCTCAATAAGGGAAAACAGGTAATGAGCCGAAATGGGGAGGCTTAAGGAAGGAAATCACAAAGGAGTGCTATGACTCAAGGTGGGTAGGTCACCCTGGAGTACAGAGGACTATGGCGCTCATTGAGCGGGCTTACTATTGGCCTCAAATGAGTAATGATGTGGAGCTCTATGTAAAGACTTGTCTTGTGAGCCAGCAAGACAAGGTGGAGCAATGTTCCACAGGTGTTTTATTAGAGCCATTGCCCATTATGGAGAAACCATGGGAGAGTATCTCCATGGATTCATCACATCCTTGCCAAAATCCGAGGGGTGCAGCAATATCATGGTCGTCGTGGATAGGTTCAGCAAGTATGGAGTATTCATACCAGTCCCATCAAAGTTCAATGTTGAAGATGTTGCCCGATTGTTCCTCAAACATGTGGTGAAATATTGGGGCATTCCGAAGACCATAGTCAGTGACTGGGACACCCATTTCACAGGTAGATTCTGGATAGAGCTCTTCAAAATCTTGGGGTATGAGCTCAATTTTTCCATAAGTTTTCACCCACAACCAGATGGCTAGACTGAGAGGGTGGATGCTTTGCTGGAGCTATACTTGAGGCACTATGTCAGCGCCAATCATAAGGGTTGGGCTAAGCTACTTGACATCGCCCAGTTTTCTCATAATTTGCAGAAGAGTGAATCAACTAGGGCGAGTCCGTTTGAGCTAGCCACGGGACAACTGCCAATGATGCCACAAACTATGGCCATTGGTTACAAAGGGCCTAATTCTTCAGCTTACAAGTTTTCCAAGAGATGGCACGAAAAGGCAAACTTGGCAAAAGCTTACTTAGCAAAGGTCGTGCAGAAAATGAAGAAATGGGTTGATGCTAAGAGATGATATTTGGAGTTCAAGAAAGGAGACTTAGTCATGATGAAGCTCCTTCCTAATCAAAGTCGAACGCTGATCAAGGTGCACAAGGGGCTAGTAAGTTGCTACGAGGGGTCATTTACCGTGGAGAAATGTATTGGCAAGCTAGCCTACTACTTAACCTTGCCCTCACACTTGGAAATGTATCCTGTTTTTCATGTGAGTCTGTTGAATCCATACCATCAGGATAAGGATGATCCAAGTCGGGTTGAATCAAAGAGAGCACCAACAGGCATCACAATGTGCCAGAGCGGCAAATGGAGAAAATTCTTGTGCACCACATCTTTCATAGAAGGGGACTCATCCAAGCTACATCAAATACTTTGTCAAATGTTAAGGATCTCTCGATAGCGAGGCGAGCTGGGAATATGAGCTAACATTGTGGCACTACCAGGAACTTATCCAAGCTTACAAGGAGGATGCACCGAGGATGTCAACAGATTGAGTAGGGGAGACTATGATGATGTGCTCAAATTCAGCCCAAAAATGCCTTGGAAATATATGGATCTTGCAAGAAGGCCCTGGGAACTTCTAAAAGATTCAAGACTAGTGTAGAATGGTCTTGTAGCCTTTAGGCCTCTCTAGAATTAGGTGGAAGAGTATAAAGAGGCACTAATGTGTAAATACTAGGCCCTTGTTGTGTAAATATTAATTAATCTTTGTCCCATTAGGAAGTAGTCAAAATAGGAGGGCCATTTCATTTGTTAATCATTTACAAAACAATCAAGCAAAGCATTGTAAAGCTTTCAAGAGTTCCCTAATAAAGAGTTCTTTCTTTGTTCCTCCAAGTTCCGAGTTCCTTCGTAGAAGTTCTTAAGCTTAGACTTTGTAAGTTCTGCTAAGCTTCAGGAGTTAGGATGACTACCAACTTGAGCGTTGAAAGTTTTCTAGGCGGCACAGTTCGTTAGAATTATGACCAAGTCCGTGATAGGTTGCATAGGCCTACTGCCTCCCGAGCGAGACAATTTAGGTACAAACCCCCTAACATGATTGTATGGGCCTACTACCTCCCGACAGAGGCAATTGAGATGCAAACCCCCCAACATGGTTGTGCGGGCCTACTACCTCCCTAGCGAGGCAATTGAGGTACATACCTCCCAATATGGTAGTTCGGGCCTACTACCTCCCGAACGAGGCAATTGATCAATTTCCAACACTATAGATTCCATCAGTGAAATCAACACATATACACATCACATTTATCATCATAAAATCATTTTAACTCATATATCATTCATTAGGCCTTCAACAACTCAAGAAGCATTAACCGGATATTTTATCAAACACTTGGTGGGTGTGTAATGCTAATATAAAATCATATAATTCAAGAGTAAAATCATGCAAGTAAATTCGATGTTAAATGACCCACCAATATTTGGTAGTACCCTCAAGCAATATACATCAAAACCCTTCATCATGTTTCAAGATGTATCAAAGATTCATAGCTCAAAACATGCTTAAACAACCACACTTTTATGAAACCCCAATATAGTTCATAGTCAAATTCATAGTAAGTAAGACCCATAAGTAAAACAACTTAGAAATATTAGTTTTATGTAAAAAGAAAGCTTGGGCACCATGGGTGAAAACACACAATGGTTTCCACATACCTTAGCTTTGGAGAATTCAGTGATGAATATTGGAAATGGAGACTTGAAACTTGAGTGGAATCCTTAAGATCTGGAATAAGTTTTGACACTTGAATTTTGGGTGAAACATTTGTCTAAGTGTTTAAAAGAATATTACGGAATGTCTTGTATGATATGATGGTGAAATATGGCTAAGTATAGATATTTTTACGCATGGTAAGACTTAGGCCAAGACCCAAAAGCCTTGGACCGAGTAACAAAAATAGTCAAAAATGTACACATGTGCGCCCTTGGCATGTTGAGCCTTGGGCATAGAAATCTCTCTGAAAATTGCATTTTGTGATATTCAAATTTTGATATGATTGCTCTAAAATTGGGGTTAGACATAATCTCCACTCAGTTTTGCCCCTTGATCAAGAATATGAAGTCGAATTTTTGATATCACACACGATTTTTGAGATATATGAAAATTATGATTTTAGGCACTTTTGAGGCACATTTTCCAGCACTTTTTGGGGTCATTTCATTGTTGTTGTTGTTATTGTTGTTGTTGTTGTTCGTGTTGGTGGTGGTGTTGCTATAGTTGTTGTTATTGTCATTTGTGTTGGTGTTGTTGTTGCTGTAGTTGTTGTTATTGTTGTTGTTGTAGTTGTTATTGTTGTTGTTGTTTTTGTTGCAGTAGTAGTTGCTGTTATTGTTGTTATTTTTATGGTTGTTACTGCTGTTGTTGTTGCTATTTGTTGTTGTCATTGTTATTGTTGGTTTCGTTGGTTGTTGTTGTTGTTGTTGTTATCATTGTTGTAGTTATTTTGTTGTTGTTGTTGGTGGTGGTGGTGTTGTTATTGTTATTGTTGTTGTTGTTGTTGTTTTCGTTGTTGTCGCTGTTGTTGTTGTTGTTTGTCGTCGTCATTATTATTGTTGTTTTCTGTAGTGTTGTTGTTGTTGTTGTTGTTGCTTTTCTTGTCGTCGTCATTGTCATTATTGTTATTGTTCTTCTTCCTCTTCTTATTATTATTATTTAGTGGTAGTGTTAATGATAGTAATAGTAATATTCATTATTTTTATGTTAATATTGTTTATTATCATTATTCATTACTTTCATTATTTTTTATTTTGATTAGTATTAGTAATATACTCAGTATTGTTATTCGCATTGTCTATTATTAAATCATATTTTTATTGAATTATATATTTTTACTATCTTATTTTATCAATTCTTAATTTAAAATAATAATTTTAATATGTTCAAATATTTTTATGTAGTAAAATTTAGCATATATGCATATTTCTCTTACGTAAAATCATTATTTGATAATATATTGTATATTTATATCAGTGCATATCTTGTAGGTATTAACTAGACAGCAGCCTATTCAATTTTTCTCCAACTTATTTAATTCATAGCCCTTTTAATCCAATTTATTTGAAATCTAGTCAATTTGTGTATAATTTATTCAATTTTTGCCTGATTGAGTCAATTTGTGGCTCAATTTTAATTCTCCAATCCAATTTCATTCAATTTAATACGAATAATCCATTTTCAACTCGAATTCGACCCAATTTCTCAAAATCTGAAAATCCCCAAAAATGTACTTAGGAATGCCCATAATCATAATTTCCATATATCTTAAAATTTGTGCATGATATCAAAATCTAACTACATGTGCTCTATTGGGGGCAAAATAGTGTGGAAAAGCCGTATAATTCTTATTTTAAAGGACCCATAGTGAAAAATACATTTTGCTAATTTACGATTTTCAGAAAGCATCCGCACCATGGCCGCGATGCGCTAGGCGTGCGGATCTGTGTTATTTGTTCCTTCGCATTTGGACGAGACGTGGACCAGTACAAATTTTTCCGTAATTTTTCTTTGTTGATTAGAGTCTTATATATAGTTTTGAAGCACTATGAATGGGAGGCTATGAGGCGTTTTAGGAAATATTTCACTTCTTCATGATCTATGTCATGCAGTAGAGCTAACTCCCTTAAGGCTTATTACTGACCCCTAACCATTACATTTTAGAATATATCTCAAGCTATTCAGAATGGTGGGCAAGGCAGTGATTGTCTCTTACTTGAGGGTCAACTTCCTAATGGTGATATGTCGATTGCATAGATTCATAATACTCTATGGCTATTGGCCATGGTTGTAACCGCTCAATTAAAAAACAAGTGGGTGCTCCCGAGAAACTAAGGGATAAGAGGAAGGAGAGTGAGGCTAAGAGGGCCTGAGTTGGTGATGCCTCATATTCTACTATTCTACTGATTCCCAAGTGCAGGAAGAAAAGTATCCCTTTTGCAACTTGTCAATGGTGTGGCAAGAAGCATCAAGAAGGACGTTTGGTGGGTGAAAAGGTTGCTTCAAGTAAGGTGGTGTTGGGCATAAGATGAGATATTGCTTGATGGCCTCAAAGGAAGGGAGAAGAGGGGCTCGAATTGAAGGTAGGCTTCCATATGCTAAGCCTAGTGGCGATAATGGAGTAACCCATCCTAGGTGCTAAGTGTGGCAGAAATCATAGTGGCAGATGTTAGAGGAACACAGGTGCATGCTTTAGGTCTGGCAAGATAGGCCACAAGATTCCTAGTTGCCCATATGTTCAAGGGAAAGGCAAGGGTGTTGGTCTTCAAGTTTCCCCGGCGTGTCACAAATGTGGAAGGTACAATCTAGGAGATTGTTTGGCCATTTTGAGTACATGTTTCGAGTGTGGTGGAAGGATCATAAACCGAGACATTGCCTATGGATTACTACGGATTACGAGGATGGTTGTCGATGTTCTCAACCATACCCCTCTATTGGTCACTAAACTTGGAGTAATGCTTCACAGGTATGTTAAAGGTTTTCTATTTTGATGTGAATGCATTGATAGACCTGGGTGCCACTCTTTCTTTTCTTACTCCTTTTGTTGCCAAAAAGCTTTATGTTAGTCCCGAACTGTTATGTGAATCTTGTGAAGTGTCAACCCCCTTGGTGAGTCAGTTGTTGATAAAAGAGTCTATAGAAATTGTCTCGTGTTCATATTGCATTAAGTCTTTCCTTGTGATTTTGTTGAGTTAGATATGGTGGATTTTGATGTCATTCTTGGGAAGGATTAGTTGCATGCATATTATGCTTATATTGATTGTAGAACCCATAGAATGAAATTTTAATTCTCTAATGAACCTATCCTTGAGTGGGAAGGTCCTGTTATAGTGTTCAAGGGTAGATTCATTTATTGTCTTAAAGACCAAAAGTGATTTGTAAGGGTTGTTTTTATCATCTTGTGATGGTTAGGGATGTTAAGTACAAGGTTCTTCCTATTGAGGCGGTTCTGGAGGTTAATGAGTTTCTTGATGCCATCCCAATGAGCTTCCCGATTTTTTTCTCGAAAGTGAAATAGACTTTGGCATAGACCTCCTTCCCTATACTCAACCTATTTCAATTCCTCGTTACCATATGGACTCAGCAGAGTTGAAGGAGAAATTGAGGAATTTGTTGCAAAAGCCTTTCAAAAGGCCTAGTAAGTCACATTGGGGTGCACTGGTATTATTTGGGAAGAAAAAGGATGGTTCTCTTAAGATGTGCATTGATTACTGACAACTTAATAGACTCACCATAATGAACAAGTACTCTCTACTAAGGATTGATGACCTTTTTGATCAACTTCAAAGGGTTAGTCACTTTTCTAAGATTGATCTTCAGTCCTGGTATCACAAAGTGAGTGAGGGAGCGTGACATTTCCAAACAGCTTTCTCGACTAGGTATGGGCACTTTGAGTTTGTGGTTATATCCTTTGGGTTGACTAATGCACCAACTATATTGATGGATCTCATGAATAGGATTTTTAAACCCTACCTTGACATGTTTATGGTGGTCTTTATTAATGATATCTTGATTTATTCCCATATTGAGGAGGAGCATGTGAATTAGTTGAGGGAGGAGAGGTTGTATGCTAAATATGAAAAATATGAGTTTTGGATGAAAGAGGTTCCTCTTTTAGGACATGTTGTGTCTAGTGATGGCATTAAGGTGGATCCTAAGAAGACTGAGGTCATAAGGAATTGGCCTACACTTTTGACCCCATTGGATCTTAGGAGTTTATTGGGTTTGGTGGGTTATTACCAGAGGTTTGTTAGTGGTTTCTCTTCTATTAACTCTCCTATGACTGAACTGACACAAAATAAGGCGAAATTCTTGTGGACCGATGAATGTGAAAAGAGTTTCTAAACCTTGAAAGATAAGCTTGTCTCCGCTCCTATCTTGGCTTTACTGGAAAGGATGGAAGGATTTGTTGTATATTGTGATGCCTCAAGAATTAGTTTGGGGTGTGTTTCGATACGAAATGGTAAGGTGATAGCATGTGCCTCTAGGCAACTTAATGTGCATGAGAAGAAGCATCCCACCCATGATCTTGAATTGGCAGCCATGGCATTTGCTTTGAGAAATTTAGCATCATTACTTGTATGGAGTTCATGTTGATATGTTTAAAGACCACGAGTCTCTAATATGTGTTCACCCAAAATTGATCTCAACATGAGACAGAATGTGGTGAGAGATCCTTAAAGACTTTGATATGAGTGTGCATCATAACCTTGGCAAAGTTAATGTTGTGGAAAATGCTCAAAGTAGGGTGTACATAGGTAGTCTAGCTCATGTTGATGATGGTGGCAAAAAAGTGGCTAGAGAGGTTCACCGGTTGGCCAAGTTAGGTTGGATGAAGTTGATAATGGTGGTTTAGTGGTTGTTGATGGTTCAAAATCTTCTATGATTGAGGCGGTAAAGGCAAAACAAGATCTTGACCTCGCCTTGCTAGAGTTGAAGGCCTTGGTGAAGGATGAGAAAGTGGAGGTTTTCTCCTTAGGGGGGAGATGGTGCTCTTAGGTACCAAGGTAGGTTTTGTGCGCCAAATATGGATGACTTGAAAGATTTGATCTTGAAGGAGGCCCATAATTCATCCTATTCCATTCACCCTAGTTCTACAAAGATGCATAGGGACCTGAAGGAATTGTATTGGTGGGTGATATGAAAAGGGACATTGCCAAATTCATATCTGGATGTCACAATTGCCAACAAGACAAAGTCGAACATCAAAGGCCGGGTGGCGTAGCCTAAGACATAGAATTTCCTACTTGGAAGTGGGAAGAGATTAACATGGATTTGTGGTTAGGTTTCCTAAGACTAGGAAACATGTTAACTCTATTTGGATTGTTGTGGATAGAAAGACAAATACGGCTCACATCCTACCGATCAAAACCACTTATGGTGCCAAAGAATATGCCAAGTTGTACATTTATGAGTTGGTCAGATTGCATAGGGTGCCCTTGTCTATCATTTCAGATCGTAGTTCTTAATTCACTTTTGCGTCTATATCACTCAAAACCCCTCTCTCAAACCTCTCCAAGACTTAACCAAACATCTCATTCCATATTCAAGGATTTCAAGCTTAACTTTGATACTCAAGTATTCACTTCAAGCTCTAAGTTTCCTTCAAGCTCAAATCAAGAAAAACCAAATTTTAAGTATGTGGGTTTCATCCATAGGGCCCTTTCACTCATGGATCCCAATCTTCCTTTTTGAAAAAATTGCATGTTTTCAAGTTTTATTACCTATGGGTATCTCTTATTATAGATTATGAATATAAATCATGTTGGAGTTTTATATATTATTGAATGATTATTCATGACTATCTATTTCAAGCTTATATCACGAATTGATTTTGCCTATTCAGTCTATGCATGTTTTATGCTATGAAACTGTGCTATATTATGAGATCTGATGATGGATTTAGATGTACCCTACATGAGGGTTTTACTACATGTTGGTGGGTTGATTTACGTTAAGTTTTCTCATCCTATTTTACTCTTGAATTGCATAATTTTGAACAAATATCATGAACTCACCATGTGTTTGATAAAATGTGAAGTCAAGAATTCTCAAGTTATTGATGATCTATTTCATGATTAAGGACTTTCAAGTATGTGTTGGATTCATGAAAAATATATATGATTTTACAAGTTACAAGTTAAGCCCTATTTCAAGATTTTTACCTCTTGTGAGCCACTCATGTTGAAGCAATGGTTCATGTATGAGTATGATCTACTCTCATGTTTCATGCTAGGCTCACTAATAGAGGCCAAGCGTGTTGCAAGAGCTACTCATATCATGTTATCATGTTTCTTACAAGTTATGAATATTTCAAGTATTCCATGGGATTTGACTTAGAACTGATTGAGGCTTAAGATGGGGGATTAAATCAAGGGGTCCTTACATAAAGTCTTTATTCTCTCAATTATGTGCCACCATAGGATTATGATTATTACCCTTACTATACTATAGATCCATCTAGTTCATGTTATCATGTTTGGTTTGCCTTGGCAAATAGACCATACTTTGTCGGGGGGTGTCATGCCCAATCACCTAAACCGAAGGGGTGTTAGGCCTCGGAGTCCAAGTTGTAGTTGCTTGGTTTATGTTAGTTGAGGTCACTTCCCACATATGTGTGTGTGTGTATATATA
>JAOTQR010045125.1:0-12353 GCA_025774065.1 Solanum ossicruentum
TGCATTGCATGGTAGTGATGACTCGGAGTGGCAAAAGCACTGTGGATCCCCCTATGCCTACGGTTGACGATGAAGCCAATGAGAGGTCATTGATACAAAGGTAATGATTGAGGAAGAAGGTCTAAGGAGCAGGGGAGTAGAAGACCAAGAGGGGGAAGAGCAAGAGAAAGTCAAATAAATTCCAAAACCACCTCCTCCTTTCCCTCAAATGCATAAGAAAAAAAGGAAAAGATGGGAAATTCCAACATTTCCTGTCAATGTTAAAACAATTGTCCATCAACATTCCTCTTTTGGAAGCCTTGGAGAAAATTCCTAGTTATGCCAAGTATATGAAAGATTTGGTGACAAAGAAACACACTTTGAGCCACGAGCTCTTACAAGAGCTCCAACAATGTAGTGCGATCATGACCAAATGCCTTATTCACGAACGAGAGAACCTCAGTGCATTCATCTTTCCTTGCACTATTGGTGACGTTCAATTTGCAAAAGCATTATGCAACTTAGGAGCAAGCATCAAACAAATACCTCTTGCCGTATTCAAAAAGCTTGGCCTTGACATTCCTACCCCAACGAAAATGAGGTTGCTTGTGGCGAATCAAACTACTAAAAAATTAGAGGGAATCTTTATGGATGTGCTTGTTAAAATTGATAAATTTAGTTTTCCTGTGGATTTTATGATTCTTGACTGCGAGGTTGACTTTGAGGTGTCCATCATTTTGGGAAGACCATTTTTGGCCACTGGGAGAGCTCTAATGGATATAGATTCGGGTCAACTTTGGTTCAAGGTAAATGATGATGAGGTTGTGTTCGATATTTGCTAATCCATGAAACATCCGGAAGAGTTTAAAAGTGAAGTGTGGACCCTTGATGATTGTCGATAAAGGACGATGACAAAGTCGAGCCATGACGTTAACAAGACACTTCTTGGGAGGCAACCCAAGTATCTTTGATAATTGTTTTTCAGTTTTAAGTATATTTGGTTATTGAGAGCTTAGGCAGTTAAGTGGTTGTTTGTTTTAAGTTTGAAGACATGGATGCAGTTGTAATAATTTGGAAGTTGTTGTGTTTTGAGATTTGGTTTGTAGGTGAGAATTAAAGAACTAAAGATCTGAAAAATGGCACTTGGAGCAACCTCTACAATTAGGCCTATGCATCATAGTCTCCACTATGACTCATAGTCATGCCTTGTAAAGGGAAACAGTGAGTATGAAGAGTTGGCACATACATTACGAGCCAATCTTATGACTCGTAGGACCCCCTATGAGTTGTAAGTGGCATTCGCAGTGATCAGGTATGATCCCTGAATATCTACAAGTGTTGGGTCTAATACAAGACTAGGACCTACGAGTCATAGGACAACATACGACTCGTAGTTGGATTCTTGTGGCCCCGATCAACAACTTTTTAATTGATGACCCAATTTTCATATAAAAGGGGTAAAAATAACATTTGACCCCTAAAATTCATTTCTAACCCTAAGTCCTGTGATTCTCCCCAAACCCATCTTTGTATTTCTCTTTTTCGATCAAAATCTCGGCTACCCACGTCATTTTTCGGCAAGGATTTCAGTGAGGTCACTATTTTCTAGGGTTTCAGCGTGGTTCTTGAGTCTCTTTGCTTTGGTTAAATTCTCTGATCAATCGGTAAGCATCGTGGTTAAATTTAGCACTCTTTTGTGGTGAGCTTATTCCTTAGATGAGTGAATGCTTAGTTTAACCATGTTTAAATCATGCCATGTGGTGATTTTTGATCTAGACATGAAACCCAGGGCTTTTATTCTTTGAAAAGTCTTCTTGTGATTCAAACCTTGTTCGAATTCTTGAGTGGGTAGTAGTAAATATGAAGATTATTGGTTCATGAAATGTAATGCTTAAATTTTGCCCAACCATTGTATAGATTGTTGTCGGATTTGGAATTTAGGAGGTGTGGGTTTGTTTCATGTGCCTTAACCTGTTGGACTTGATTGACATGGTCTGAATATCACTTGCATCTCTATGGAATGTCTTGTAGATATCAAATATGAGCTTGGAAAGTATATTATTTCAGTGTGCTTGATGTAATATGGAACTGTTTCGATTCTTAGGGTGATGGTTGGTTTACCTTTTTGATGTCATTGTGGGATTTCTTATATGCCAAATATTTTATATAGCTCTTATGTGCCAAGTATTTTGAATTGTGTGGTTAGTTTGTCCTTTGCGTGGGAAATGATTGGCACTATTGGTGCCTTCTATTTTCAGCTACAAGGCATTCTTACGACTAGTAGGTTCCACTACGAGTCATTGTAGTCCCTTGTATCAACCACCAGTCACCTGTTGTTCCTTCATGTTTCTCATATGAGACCCACCTACGACTTGTAGTACCTTCTATGACTAGTAGTGAGGGTCTCGTAAGCTTATCTGAGTTCTTAAAAATGTTTCTGGAAATGGGTACGAGCCCAAACTATGACTTATAGGATATCCTACGAGTCGTAACAATCCCTCATACCTGAGATCAAAAAGCATTTTTGTAGGCATACTTTTTTTACGAAGCTAGTATACGACTCGTAGGTCACTCTACATGTCGTAACTGCACTCGTATCTGCAAACCTGCTCCTGCATCAGAGATTTTCTGGTTTTGGATTGTCTTTGTTTTTGTTTTTTGTTATTTCTTATGAGATTTGCTAGTTCAGGCATCGTAATGCTCACATGGGTCATTGGTTGGTTTGCAGATATCATGCCTGCAAAAGATAAACGTGCAATTCAAACCTTTCGACGGAGGTTAGTTGACGAGTCCTCCGAGGCCAAGAGATCTTAGTATTCATTAGAGGTGCACAGGGTTAGGATGGACCCTATGGAAAATGTGCCCCACCCTCGGGCCCGTGCAGCTCGGGCACCCATGGAAGTTAGTAGTTCCTCCCAATCTGAAGATGAGGTACAAGAGGTTGAGGGAGATAGCTCGGGGAGTAGCTTGCCACAGATGACCCCCACACATTCAGGGTCCGAGTCAGAATCTATAAGTACCTCACAACCCCAGTAGGAAGAAGCTCAATCTCAGGCCCCGGCCGATCCCAGGTGGTGCGTTGCAGGAATGAAAGAGATATATGACCCAGAGTTAGCGCCAAGGGGGAAAGGCAAATCGGTCCGCCAATTTTATGAGGAGTCCAGACTGAACGCCTCAGGGTTAGATAGAGTGCCTGGATTGGATGCTAGGTTAGATGAGGACGGACTACAATGGACCACATAGCAATTGGGTAAATATGCGCCTTACATAGTCTATGAGTTCTATGTGGCCTATCTTGCTACACTCTACCGAGGATTATCGAAGAACAAAAACCCGATTGAGAAACCGCAGCTACAAATGATGTTAGTTCGGGATAGGAGGGTTATATCTCGGAGGACATGATCTGACGAGTCCAGTTTGGGCCCACTTACAGAGTACCCAGTCTACCACAGAGTGTGATGGTCGTACTGACAAAATGAGGAGAGCGATGATTGGGAAGGCATCGGGGCTAGCACAGAGCTTCTTCAGTGGATTTCCAGCTAGATCTACGAGGCGGGGGTCGAGCTGAAGTGGGTCACAAACCATGCAAATCTGATAGTGAAAGCCCACCTCTCATTTCGGGCCAAGTTTTTGTGTTCCATTATCTGTTGGCGGAATAGGCCAACCTTTACGGGTAATGTGATCACCCTAGAGGGAGGGTGTTGTTGCCCAGCATTTTAGCTAGTTATACTATAGATTGGGCCCGAATTATCTCCGAGTAGATTCATGAGGTTGCAGCTCGGACGAACACCTCACTGCCATTCCCGGTTATGATCCATCGTTTACGCAGTGCAGCAGGTGTTCTTATTGAGCCCCATCAGGACCCTCATGTAAAGGCCACACGCACCACGGATGCCAGTCTGATAAAGGCTGATGAGAACGTGGTGGCCTTACCATGAGTAGCTCATCTAGCTATCCTAAAGCCCTTCCTAGTAGATCCTCATATTCAAGGTTCACCTCCAGCTACTACCGTTACTACTTCAGCTGCTGCAGAGCCTGCGCTAGCAATTGAGATCGAGTCCACACCATCCTCTAGTACTCCCGCACCAGTGACATCCACTTTATAGTTTGATTTTCTCATGTCTGTTGTTGCTTTTCAGGGATTATTACATAGGGTGGCTGTAGCAGATGACAAGCTACAAGCATTGTTAGCAAAGGTCCGACCATGGGTTGTTTAGATTGTTCGGGAATCCGAGGAAAGGATGAAGGCATTTTCTCGAGATTTAGTTGTTGAGAGAGTTCAAGTGGTGGATGGTCGAGTCGATGTATTTGAGGTTAGAGTCCACAGGAGGCTTGAAGGAGCTAGGCCCGCTAACATGAGCGCAGTGATTGAGGAGTTGGCCAAGTTTAAGGCTGACTTATTGCAAATGTTGGCAGCCCTTGTTGCAGTTCCAAAGGTGGCACCAGCAGGTGATGAGGCATTTGATTAGCTCACTGACTGTCTAGATGTCCATGGGAAGAGGCCCCTTGAGCACGATGCTGAGCCATAGTCGACTCAAAAAAGGCCGAGACCTGGGGAGGAACCCATACCAGAGGAGGTGGTCAGGAGTCGCTACTGCTGGTGTCTATTTAGAGATATAGAGAGCAGGACACCCCATATATAGAGGGTAGCTCGAGTATAACTGCAACCCAGCCTGTCGAGGAGGAGATGCTGACATAGGACCCCACAGACTAGCCTAATACCGGTGCTTAAGCACCGAGATGATTGACCTTTTTTGACCCCGATTCTTACTTTTATTTATGAATATTCTATTCCCCTTTTAGAAAATATTATTTTGATGTTGCTTTTTAAATGTTATATGTTGGATAATGTTTTTATTTTTGTTTGTATTTAATGTATATACATCTAAGTCTAAGTTTTTGTTATGTTCGTTTTAGTATGTGTTTTTACTTTGAGGACAAAGTATCCTATTTGGTGGGGTGTGGAAAGTTATGGATTAAGGTGAAGTCTGAGTGGCCTCAAGTCCATAACTTTCCCTATTTTTGATCCCAAGGTTTTCTTGTCGTGTTTCTTTTTTCTTGTGGATGTTTAATTTTCTGTTGAACTGGCATGTTTTTGGCAAAGCTCTCAACTATCAAGCTTTGGGTTTGCAACTTGTGGTGTCTACACTTTTCATTGTTCTTGGTAAAGCTCTCAACTATATCTTGTATTTCCTTTCATGTTTGTTTTACCTTAGCTATGAGCAACTAAGCACCCACAACTTGGGGTTGTGGGAACCATGGGTAGTTGACCTGAAATAACCTAGGTTTTTTTGCATTTCTATGATTGGGGTTTTGCATGTATTGTCTATTTCCCTTCATTATGATTGATGTTTGGTGGTGGCCAACACCAAATCCTACCTACTATCATGATCCTGACCAAGGTGGTGACAAATAGGAAAAGGAAAGTAGATGACAGGATTCGATTGATATGTTCTCGTCTAATCAACCAAACCTAAATAAGGGGAGGTTGACTGGGACAATAGGTAATGGTTAGTTGGCACGCCATGGTGGCCGACCAAGCAACATGGTGAAATTCAACCTTCACTTTCATAAGAGGGTTGGAAGAACCTAAGTTACCATCCTGCATGCGAATCTCCAATTGTAGTTATGTTATCTAGGGTATTCGAGTCAAACCATGGGTAACACAATTCCCAAGTTGTACCTAAAATTGAGTGTTTTCTCGCATCATAGTTTAGTGTTTATTTTACTTTGTTTTCGAATCACAACTCCCCCACCTATTTAAAGATTATTGTTATAAATACTTGAAATGATTAGTCGTGTAGTCAAGCCCTGTATTCCCTATGGATTCGACCCTAACCTTCGATTAGATTAATTGCTGACAGTGACTGCTTTCTTATTGGAGCGTGACCATCATCACTTGTATACTATCATGTGCTTTTTTCGTATTAGTCACTCCTTTTGTTCTCTTTCTTTTCCTTTCTCTTTTTTCATATCAAGTTTATTCTGCTTATAGGTTTTTGAGATGTGGGTTCCCAGGAAACCTTTCTACCTCTATGAGGTAGTAGTAAGGTCTGCGTATATTTCTACCCTCTGCAGACCCCAGTTGTGGGATTCCACTTGGTATATGTTATATGATATATATTGATTGAATGAATGTAATGAGGCTAAGTGGTTCGCTTGGGACTAGCAATATTTTCTGAGTACCGGCCACATCTAGGGTATCCTCCTGGGGCATGACACATTTCTAGAGAGTCCAAATAGCATAGATAATAATAATTTTTTTTTATCATTATCTCCCCACAATCTCACAACAACATTTTATACATAACCTTTGGAAACTCTACCACTATTCCTCTTTCTTGTTACCTATTTCTTCACTGTCCGTGTTACTTCGATCAAATAATTATCCATTTAACTTTTCAATATTAATACTAATGTCACGATCCAAGCTTAGGGCCTAGACGTGACATGACGAATGCGAAACCAGAAGGAACCCCAAACAAGCCTCTTAGCATATCATTCACACATCCTTGGTCACGGAAGCGAAATAAATAACAAGTAACATTAATAAGAAGGGAAGCGGGACTAAGAGAAGTCTTCCATAATGATGATAGCTTAAGAAGAGTCAAGCTCATATACATGGAATACCATATTATCCAACAACACCTCTACATAGAATAAAGTGGGGCCAAGACACTTCCCGGTCTCACCCTCAAGCAATAAGTATACAACAAGTAGTGCAAGTCTCAATATAGCATGAAAAGGAAAATAGATAATGTCCTCGGGGTTGAGGACTCACCAAAGTGTTCTTCAAATGGGCCGAACTAGCCACGTAGAGGAGGATGATCAATAGGAGCTCCTATCCCTACATGATGATACTATATAGGCATAGAGTATGCGTTAGTACATGGAATGTACTAATTATGCGGGGTGCAATGCAACAAAGACATGAGCATAATAACCAAGATGCATAATCATAAACAATGGATATAATCACAATATGACATGTATGATCAATGCTTATAATAAAACATGCACGTAAGCATTCAACATGCATATTATAAGATACTTATGTGGGAGGAGACTTTAACAGACATATAAGACCAAGTGAGCTACTACTTGGAATCCCGATGCATGACACCCCACTGGAGAAGGTGTGGTCTACTTGCCAAGGTAAACCATACTTGACACCACTTTGTGGATAACTTGACCTAGATTGATCCACTAGTAAGTCCTTTCAAGGAAATAACATAATCCTATAGTGGCACATAATTTAGAGACTAAGACTTTATAGAAGGACCCCTTGAGTCGAACCCCCACCTTAAGCCTCAATCGATGCTAAGTCTAATCCCACGGAATTCGTGAAATAGTCATAGATTTAGCCATAATATGAATAACTTGTGAAGACATGATAACATGGCATGAGTAGCTCATATACACATACTTGACACACCCTACATGAGCATATACCTTATACTAAACGGTAGAAAACAATACATGAACTTGACCCCTTCTAGTAGGTATTGTATTTTACATGAGGGTAGAAACTCATAACATGTGTGACCCTACTAATGAGCTTAACTTCAACATGAAAGTAAAATAGCAACCATGCTTGGCCCCTCAATTAGATATAAGTGGCTCACAAGAGGGTAGAATTATAGAATAAGGGCTCAATTAGTCACTTGTAAATAATAGAAACCTTTCATGAGTTTTATATATGCTTGGGAGCCAATAATTATCCTGAAATAACTTGGCTTATAAATCATGCAATAATTCATCTCTAACTTGAAAATCCTTGTCATGTATTTCGATAGAACATGGTGGGTATTTGAAAACATGTACAAACCATGCAATTTATAGAGTAATGACCGTAAGAGAGTAAAATCATTCATTTTAGAGTCATGCAAATTAACCCACCAACATAGTAGTAAAACACTTATTTTTTGGTGTCATAAAATCCATCAATAATTCACAATGTGGTATAGTTTCCATAGTACATATCATGCATAGCTTCAATAGATCCAAATCAACTCATGGAATAGGCTTTCAATAACAATTCATACATAATAACTTAATATTTGATAAAATCAATCATAACTCATGTTCATAATGCATAATAAGGAATACCCATGAAGAATACAACTTGAAATTATGCAATTTTTATAAAATGAGAAGGTTGGGCTCCATGGCTGAAAGGACCCATGGATGAAGATCCACATACATAAATCTTGGAATACTTTAAGCAAAAGTTGAGGAAGTCTTGAGACTTGACTTGGGTTCTTGGAATGCAAAGCTTGTTCTTGAGATTAATGAGATTGGATGGAGGGTTTGATAATGTATTGAGAGGATTTTGAGAGTGTTTCTTGAGAGTTTGAAGGTGAGAAATGGCTAAGTATAGAGGTATTCACATTTAAATTGGCATTGGGTTATTACCCAAATGCCCTTGGATGAAACAAGAAAACTGGAGAAAATTATTTTACTCTACGGGTCTTCTAAAATTCGATGGTTACCCTTTTCCCTCTAATAATTCTCTCTGAACAAGAATATGAAGTTAGAGTTTCAAAATCATATACGGATTTTGAGATATATGAGAAGTAAACTTATAAGGAATTTTGAAACACATGCGGGGTATTACAATATCTCCCTCTTGGGAACATTCATCGCCGAATGTCAAAGAAACATACGTAAGAGAAGTAATCATGAGACTTTCATCTCGACATGAATGCAACAAACACACTTAAACATCATTTTCAAATGTTTTAAACACATATTCATCATAAGTCATCAGAACTTGTCATCATGAACATGTATGTATGCAAAAATGATATGAGGGCTGGAGCTTAAGACTTGAAAGCATAGATAGGACTTAATTTATTACCTTCAGCTCGAATAGAGTGAAAGAGGTATGGATATCATTTCTTCATCTCCTCTTCGGCGTCCCATGTGGCACTTTCAACTTGTTGATTCCATTAAAGGACTTTGACGAATGTCACATATGTCTTCCTCAACCTTTTCACTTGCCTATCTAATGTCTACTACGACCCCCTCATAGGTCAACTTATCCTCCACAACATCCACAAACTCTAGGGGCACTATAGCACTTGGGTCGCCCACAGACTTCCTCAGCATAGACACATAGAAGACCGAATGAACCAAACTCATATCCGTAGGTAACTCCAATTCTAGGCTACCTTACCAACTCTCCTCAATATTCTATAGGGTCCCACAAATATTGGCTCAATTTCCCTTTCTTGCCAAACCAGACCAGAACCTTCATGAGCGAGACTCTCAAGTAAATCCAAACATCAACATAAAATTTACGGTCTCTCCTCCTCATATCGGAATAAGACTTTTGTCTACTTTGAGCCATTTTCAATCTCTCCCCTATCAACCTCAACTTCTCCAAAGCCTCCATAACCAAATTCGGACCCAACAAGGCCATCTCTCCCACATCAAACCACCCAATCAGGGATCTACAATGCCTACTGTATAAATCAACAAAAGAGGTCATTCCAATACTAGAGTGGTCATTGTTGTTGTACGCAAACTCAATAAGTGGAAGATGTTCATCCCAACTACCTTTAAGCTCCAAAACACAAGCCCTAAGCATGTCATCAAGAGTTTGAATTGTTATTTCGGCTTGACTAGGATGAAAAACTGAGGTAAGCTTGACCTTGGTACCAAGAGCCTTTTGAAAGGACCTCCAAAATGAGAAGTGAATTGAGCACCACGATTGTATATAATAGACAATGGCACCCCATGCAACCTAGCCATCTCATTAATATATAACTTGGCATATCCTACGCACCATAATTTATTTGAATCGGTGGGAAGTGAGCCGAACTAGTCATCCTATACACGACAATCCAAATAGAATCAAAGTGTTTCGTAGTCTTTGGCAAACCAATCACAAAATCCATGTTGATTTCTTCCCACTTCTAAGTAGGAATTTCTATGTCTTGGTCTAGGCCGCCTTGCCTTTGATGTTCGAGTTTTACTTGTTGGAAATTGTGACAACCAGCTATAAACTTGGAAATATCCCTCTTCATACCACTCCACCAATACACCTCCCTTAAGTCTCTATGCATTTTTGTGGAACCCGGGTGAATAGAGTAGGATGAGTTACGTGCCTTTTATCAACTCCCTCAAGTCATCAACATTAGGCACACATAATTTACCTTGGTTCCTAAGGACACCATCTCCCCTTCGGGAAAACCTCCACCTTACCATCCTTCACCGAAGCTTTAACTCTGGCACGACCGGATCAAGGTCTTGTTTGGACTTGACCACTATAATCAAAGAAGATTTAGAACCATCAAAAAACACTACACCACTATTTTCAACTTCATCCAACCTCAATCCCAACCTAGACAACCGGTGAACTTCTCTAGCCACCTCCTTGTTACTGTTATCAATATAAGCTAGACTACCCGTGGACACTCTACTTAGAGTATCGACCACAATATTAGCCTTGCTGGGATGAGAGTATACACTTATGTCATAATCCTTAAGGATCTCTAACTACCTTCTTTGCCTCAACTTAAGATCTTTTTATGTGAACACATATTGGAGACTTTTATGGTCGGTAAATACATCTACATGACCCTCATACAAATAATGACGCCATATTTTCAAAGCAAACACCACGACCGCCAATTCAAGATCATGGGTGAGATAATTTTGCTCATGCACCTTTAGTTGCCGAGAAGCATATGCTATAATCTTGCCATTTTACATCAATACATACCCCAAACCAATCCTTGAAGCATCACAATAAACCACAGACCCTTCTAATCCTTTCGGCAGAGCTAAAATAGGAGCGGAGACAGGTTTGTCTTTCAAAGTATGAAAACTCTTTTCACATTCATCGGTTCAAACAAATTTTTCCTTCTTTAGGGTCAATTTTGTCAAAGGGGAAGCAAGTAAAGAGAAACTATTCACAAATCTCCGATAATACCCCGCTAAACCCAAGAAACTCCTGATATCCGTTGGAGTCAAGGGTCTAGGCCAACTTCTTAACACCTCCGTTTTCTTAGGGTCCACTTTAATCTCATCACCCGGCACTACATGCCCTAGAAATGCAACCTTTTTCAACAAAAATTCACACTTATCATATTTAGCAAATAATCTCTCATCCCTCAAAATTTGTAACACCACCCTCAAATGATTCACATGCTCTTCTTCACTCCAGGAATAAATTAGTACATCATCTATGAAGATCACCACAAACATATCAAGGTAGGCTTAAAGTCCCTATTCATGAGATTTATAAATATTGCTGGTGCATTAGTTAATCCAAAAGACATCAACACAAATTCAAAAATCCCATATCTAGTCCGAAAGCCATCTTAGGAATATCATACTCTCTCACCCTCACTTGGTGGTATCTGGACTGAAGATTAACTTTAGAAAAGTGAGTAGGCCCTTATAGTTGATCAAATAGGTCATCTATCCTTGGTAGAGGATACTTATTCTTTGTGGTGACTCTATTGAGTTGCCGATAGTCAATGCACATTCTAAGGGAACCATCCTTCTTTCTTACAAACAACACCGGTGCACCACAATGTGACTTGCTAGGCCTTATGAAACCCTTTCTCTAATAAATCCCTCAATTGATCCTTCAACTCTGCCGGGGCCATACGGTAAGGGGGAATAGAAATGAATTGTATATTGGCGAGGATGTCTATATCAAAGTCTATTTCTCTTTCGGGAGGAATATCAGGAAGCTCGTCGGGAAAGACATCAAGAAACTAATTGACCATCGAAACCGACTCAATGGGAAGGACTTTAGACTCAACATCTCTAACCCTTATAAGATGATAAATGCAACCCTTAAAAATCAATTTTCAGGCTTTAAGACAAGAAATGAACCTACGCTTAACCACCACATTACGACTTTCTGACTAAAGGACGGACTCATTAGGGAATTAAAATCTAACCTTATGGGCCCTATAATCAATGGAAGCATAATATGCATGTAACCAATCTATCCCAAGAATAATATCATAAACCATGTCAAGTTCAACAAAATAATAAGGCAAGACTTTATGCAATATAGATACGGGACAATCCCTATAGACTCTTCTAGCAATAATGAACTCACCAACGGGGGCAGACACTTCATAGGGTTAACAATAATTCAGGACACACATGAAGTTTATTGGCAACAAAAGGAGTAATAAAAGAAAGAGCGGCACCTGGATCTATCAATGCATACACATCATAATAAAAAACCTTTAATATACCAATAACAACATCGGGCACTTCATCCACTCCTTGCCTTTCTTGGAGAGCATAGATCCGATTTTGTCTTTGAGCACCCCCTTGTTGGACTCCTTTTTCCCTTTGACCCATATTAGTACCTTGGCCTTGAGGACGACCATCCCTACCTT
>JAOTQR010045146.1:0-15024 GCA_025774065.1 Solanum ossicruentum
TTGGAGACAAAGCTGATTTTTTTTGTGTTCAAGTGAACAATGACTTGTGGAGCTGCTTTGGAGCCCTTTATAAAGAGCTCTTATACTGACCTTCTCTTAACCTTTTGACCATATTATACCACACATTGTCAAGTTGCTTATCCACCAGCTTGGCTCTCAAACTTGGGCCTTTTTGGAGAACCAACTTAATGGACTTGGGCTGCCTATTTTCAGCTTTCTTCTTCACTTGGGTTGGCCCAATTTGTTAAGTGTATTGTGATGTCTTTAGGCCCTTTTTGTTATACTTCTTAGGCTGAAACTGTAGCCAATTTATGATGCTAAAACATGGGCCAAAGTTACACCCTTAATACGGACTTTATTCATAATCAAACTTGGACAAATTCGACGTCGCGCCTCGTCTCCGTTTAGCTAGCAAATTTGAGCTAAGCAAGTAGGTGACTCACCTGCTAGCTTCCTAAGTCCTACAAGAACATCAATTCTGTCACTTCATTTAACGTCATAATCTTCTCAATTCGACACAAAACATGTATACACTCGATCCTCTTAAGCGTTAGACACACATATAGCCCACACGGGTTCAAGCACTTTTTAAGAATTAGCGCTCACTTGACCAAACCATGTCATGTTTCATTTGCATTGTGCCCATATTGTAAGGTGTGGGGTGTCACTGCTGGAGCCCCCTACAGTGTTGAATCCATAGGCAAACACCCACAGAAAATTATCAAAATCGCTTGGTTCCTGATCCTTGGCCCATAAAATCCTACTAGGCATCCCCCGCAGTCGTCGGGCCTCCTGGGCGTCTTCTCGAGCTCAATGCGGACCCTCTCCTATGATTTTTCATGAATGTTGCACTGGAACCCCTGCTACGCCAAAATTAGTGGGCTAAGAACCACAAAAAACAACCAAAATTGCTTGTTTCCATTTTATTGGCCCATAAATCCTACCAAGCATCCCCAGTTGCCGCTGGCCCACCTAGGCCTTTTCCCGAGCTCGTTACGGACCCACTCATAAGAGCTTTTGGGAATGTTGATGCTGATTCACTTGCAAAGGCAAAATCCGTAGGCTACGGTCACAGAAAACTACCTAAATGGCTTGTTTCCTATTCCTTGTCCCATAAAATCTTACCAGGTGTCCCCCATTCCCATCTTGCCACATGGGCCTCGTCCTGGGCTCACTTTGGACCACACATATGATATTTTAAGATTTTTTTGTCAGAGCCCCTTGAACCGATAGAATCCTTGGGCTAACACATATAGAAAACAGCTAAAATCATCTGTTTCTTTTCCTTGGCCCATAAATCCTATCGAGCATCCCCCGCTGCCAGGCCACTTGGGACTTTTCCCGGGCTTGTTGCGGATGCACTTGTATGATTTTTTAGAATATTATTGCACCGATGTCCTCTACAGCATCAAAACACATGGGCTAACGCCTACAGAAAACTGCCAAAATTGCCTGTTTCCTGTTCCTTGGCTCATAAAATCCCACCAGGCGTCCCCTACTACCGTCGGATCACTTATGCCTCTTCTCGGGTTGTTTCCGACCCATTTGTATAAAGTTTTGGCAATGTTGCACTGGAGCCCCCCGCAGCTCCAGAATCTGTGAGCTAAAACCCATAGAAAACTGCTAAAATAATCTTTTTCCTATTCCTTGGCCTATAAAATCCCACCAAGAATCCCCCGCCACCGCAGGGCAACCTGAACCTCTTCTTGGGCTCGTTGCAAACTCGCATTATATGAATTTTCAGGAATGTTGTACAGGAGCCCCCTGCAGCGCCAAAATTCGTGGGCTTACAACAACAGAAAACTGTCGAAATTGCCTATTTACAATTTCTTGGCCAATAAAATCCCATCATGCATCCCCCACCACCACTGAGCCACCTAGGCTTGTTCTTGGGCTTGTTGTCAACCCATGCGTATGATGTTTTGAGAATGTTGCGCTGGATCCCCCTGTAACACTAGAATCTATGGGTTAACACCCACAGAAAACTCCTGAAATCACCTATTTCCTGTTCCTTGGCACATAAAACCCCATATGGCATCCCCCGCTGCGGCCGAACCACCAAGGCTTCTTCCCTGGCTAGTTGCGAACTCACTCGTATGATGTTTTTGGAATATTATGCCTGTGCACCCTGCAGCGCCAGAATTTGTGGGCTAATACTCAGAAAACTATTGAAATCGCATTGTTTCCTATTCCTTAGCCTATAAATCCCACTAGGCGTCCCCCGCCACCACCGGGCCACTTGGGCCTCTTTCCCAGCTCATTATGGATCCACTCGTATGATTTTTTGGGAATGTTACATCAGAGCCCCCTGCAGCGTCAGAATCTGTGGGTTAACACCCATAAAAAACTGCTAAAATCGCCTATTTCCTATTCCTTTACCCATAAAATTTCACAAGGCGTCCGCCACCGCTGGCGGGCCACCTGTACCTCATCTTGGGCTTGTTGCGAACCCAGGCGTATGATTTTATGGGAATGTTGTGCAAGAGTCCACTGCAGCGCCAAAATTTATGAGCTAACTCCCACAGAAAACTACCAAAATCACTTGTTTCATGTTCCATGGCCTATAAAATCCCACCAGGTGTCCCTCTTCGCCACCGGGCCACCTGGACCTCTTTTTGGGTTCGTTCTAGACCTGCTCATATGATTTTAATGAAATGTTATGCCGGAGCCCCTTGCAGCGCCAGAATCCATGGGCTAGCACTGCAAACAACTGACGAAATTGCCTTTTTCCTGTTCCTTGGCCCATAAAATCCTACAAGGCATCCCCCGGCATGGGCCACTAAGGCCTTTTAATGGGCTCGTTGCGGACCCACTCGTATGATTTTGCCGAAAGAGTAATTATGGAGAAATCAGCCCCCAACAAGAATGCAACAATGCA
This sequence comes from Solanum ossicruentum, assembly GCA_025774065.1. Lineage (NCBI taxonomy): Eukaryota > Viridiplantae > Streptophyta > Magnoliopsida > Solanales > Solanaceae > Solanum > Solanum ossicruentum. The sequence goes on from JAOTQR010045146.1 coordinate 2,879, forward strand.
CTTAAACACCATTTTCAAAATCTCAACACAAGTGCTAAAATCATCATGAACTTCTCAAGATAATCATGAATGCATGAAATGACATAGGGGATGAAACACAAGACTTGGAATCATAAAAGGACTTGACGTGTTACCATAAGCTTGAATAGAATGAAAGAGGTACGGGTATTGCTCCTCCATGCCCTCTGTGGCTCCCCGAAAGACACTTTCGACTTGACGACTCTTCCAAAGGGCCTTGATGGGCACCATATCCTCATTAATCAATCTTTCCACCCTTCCATCCAATACCTCCACTGGGACCTTCTCCTAAGACAACTTATCCTCCACATCACCCACAATCTCAAAGAGTTCTATAGTACTAGAGTCACCAACACATTCCATCAACCTAGAAGCATAAAGATCCGGACTAATCGTATCCACATCTATAGGTAATTACAATCCTTATGAAACCTTACCAACCTCCCTCTACCTTCAACAAGGACTCACAATCCTCAACTCAATCGTCAACCTTAAATACACCTAGTCCACTTGGTACCATAAACAACCATCTCCCCCTTCGGTGACAACCTCCACTTTATTATCTTTTCACCCCAAGCTTCCAACTCTAATAAGGCTGAATAAAGGTCGTGCTTAAACTAGACCTCTTCAACCAAAGAAGATTTGGAACCATCAAGAATACTACACCACCATGGTCAACTTCCTCCAACCTAACCCCCAATCTAGCCAACTGATGGACCTCTCTAGTCATCTCCTTATCACTATCATCCACATATTCTAGGCTACCTATAGGCACCCTACTTAGAGTATCAACCACAACATTAGCCTCAAAGTGGAAATATAATGCACACTCATATCATAATCCTTAAGGAGTTCTAACCACCCTCTTATTATCCTCAACTCACACCTATCATGTTAAAACAAACCACCTCCCATCCTCTAAGACTTGCAACACTACCCCCAAATGATTCATAAGCTCTAAATAAATCAATACTTCATTACTAGAGACCATCACAAACATGCCGAGGTAGGGTTTTAAGACCCTATTCATGAAACCCAAAAACATAGTTGGTGCATAAATCAACCAAACAATTCCACTAATGCTAATAATGCTCACTCCTACTCTGAATAGACACTTAGGGATATCACCTATCCGTATCCTCACTTGAGGAAACACCCGAACCAAAGATCAATCTTAGAGAAGTGACTAATCCATTGTAGTTGACCAAATAGATCGACCATCCTCAACCATCATATTACAACCTTACAGGTCCTACACTCATTGGATGCATGCTTTGCAAGTAGCCCAAACTATCCCAAGACCTCCAACACATCAAGCTAAGTTCAACGAAAATCACAAGGCAAGACTTCTATGCAACAAGAACATGGGCAACCCTTAGAAATCAATTGAATCTTAAGACTAGAATGGACCTACCTCTTTTGCTACCACCTGACAACCCCCGACTAAAAGACGAGTGCATATATACGGATCCTACCATACATGGAGACCCAGCCTGCATGCAACTATTCCATCCTAAGTACAATATCAAAATCCACCACATCTAATCCAACAAGCCACAAGGCAAAACCTAATGCAATATGAACATGGAACAATACCTATGAACTTTCACTAAACAATATACCAAACCAAGAGGTAAACACCAAAGGTTCACATAACAACTCGAGGAACACAAGAAGCCCACTAGCAACCAAAAGTAATAATGAAAGGAATAGTGAAACTTGGATCCATCAGAACCAAAACCTTCAAATTACCTTCCTCCGCCTTCCTCTTTGAAGTGACATGATCAACTAGAAGAGCAAAGAACATTCATTATAGGGGAAAGCCCTATCTCACTTCTAAAGAATGACATAGACCATGAATAAGGGAAATATTTCCTAAAACATGTCATAGCTTCTTGCTCATAGTTATGGTGCACAACACAACCATGAACAAAAATCTAATCGATGCGGTGTTAGACGCCGAGGATCTAATAACCTAGTGCTCTGATACCATCTTTGTCATGACTCAAGCCTAGGGCCTAGTCGTGACTGGAAAATGGGGAACTCAAAGGAACCCCAAACAAGCCTCATAGCATATCATTACACATCCTTGATCGCGGAAGCAATTAAAAATGACAATAAGTGATAAGCATAACAAGGGGAATTGGGACTAAGGGGAAGAGTTAAACACTTGAATAATATAAATGAGTCAAAGCTCAAGCATACTACATAACTTATCCAACAACACCTCTAGACATAGAACTTAGCGGGGGACAAGACAAGCAACTGGCTCACCCTCATAGTCATAAGTATTCCAAAATATATAAGATGTAGTCTAAATATAAGCATGAAAGAAGATAGATATTGTCCTTGGACATAAGTACTCACCAAAAGCTAACTTAAGCAATCCGTCTAGCCACGAGGAGAATCAATAGGAGCTCCAGTTCCTATATGGTGATATCATGTAGGCACAGAGTATGTGTTAGTATGTTTGAATGTACTATATGTAGGATGCAATACAACAAGAGATAGGCAATAATCAAAATGCATAATCATAGCAAGAGATAGTATATTAGCAACATGGCATGCATGAACAATACTTGTAGTAAAACATGCTTGAAAATAACCATACTTACATAGCTAGTTTAACATAATAAGGTGACATGCTTGTATCATCCAAATACCTTATACAAGAGGGTGAGGAATATAGCATAGGTCATAACCCCTTCTAGTAGGTAATAAGTAGTACAAGAGGGTAAAGAGATAGCATAGTTCATAAGCCCTACATGTAAACAAGAGATAATGAATAGTATATGAGGGTAGGAAGGTAGCATAGGTCATAAACCCTACATGTGTGCATATGAGGGTGAGGAATACCACATAGTTCATAACCCGTTCATATGAGTATATTACTTAACCCCAAATCATACACAAGGGTAAGGAGTACATCATAGTTCATAACCCCTACATGTAGAAATGAGTAAGTGTGTATATTGTATAACCCTAAATCATCGACGAGGGTAAGGAGTACATCATAGTTCATAACCTCTACATGTAGAAATGAGTAAGTGAGTAGCATATGAGGGTAAAGATAGCATAGGTTATAACCCCTACATGTCTGTACCTAGCATAACCTCAAACCATATACACGAGGGTAAGGAGTACCACATAGTTCATAACCCCTACGTGTCGATATGAGTAAATGAGCAGCATGGATTCATACATGAGGGTAAGATGTTCAACATAGTTCATAACCCCTACATGTAGGAATTGGCCTTACACTAGAGGGTAAAGCATATAACATAGTTCATAAGCCCTTCTAGGAGGCTTCACATTGACAAGAGCATAACCTTAGCATAAGAACCCAATAGCTCATCAATAATTCCTAAGAACATAACAACATGAGAGCCCAACAATTCACTTGCAATACCATAGGAGCTTTACATGATTTAAATACACATATATACATTCCTTTCATCATCATATAATCATTCAACTCATAAGACATGCATTAGACCTTCAATTCCTCAAGAAATCATAATCGGACATTTTATCAAACACTTGGCAGGTCTGTAATGCTAGTGTAAAACCATGCAATTCAAGAGTGAAATCATGCAATAAAAGTTAAAGTAAAATAACCCACCAACACTTGGTAATAACATCATACAATACACATTGAAATCCATCATCAAATCTCATAATAGACATTAATTTAATATCCCAAAACATGTATAATCACAATAGACAAACCATCTCATAGTATAATCTTAAAATAGGTAGACATTTGTTTCCAATCAAATCTTCATTAAAAACCCAACATAATTTGTAATCATAATTCATATTAAGTAATACCCATAAGTAATACAACTTGAAAACATGCAATTTTTCGTGAAAAGGAAGGGTTGGACTCCATGGGTGAAAGGTACCCATGGATGAAACTCACATAGGTTAGACCTTGAATTCCTTGAAATTGAGTTGAGAAAGACTTGAAACATGTAATGGGGTCTTGAAATCCACAACTTGTTCTTGAGTTTCCTTGAATTTGTATTGGGGTTTTGATGGAGGCTCTTGTGAGAATTTGAGAGTATTCCAATTGGGAGGAGTGAATTTGATCTTTAGGAAAAGGTTTAGGTCTTTAGAAGGTGTTAAGATAGCATAGGAATCCCCAAAACGCCAATTAAAATGACTAAATTTATGGAATGCCATTAATGAAACGGAATTTAGCAAAAACTCGTATATACCCCTATACATACAAGTTATACGAAAATGGGCATAACTTCTTCATCCGAACTCTAAATAAGGTGAAACCAAGTGTGTTGGAAAGCTAATTAAAAGATATCTAATTTGGTAGGTTGTGGGCCACCTAGTTCTTTGTGTGATAAGAGATATGCCCCTTTAAAGTTGACCCTCCGACCAGTACTTGTGCAAAACTTAGCCAACAAAAATTCCTTTGAACTTGGCTTGATGTAGGGGCCCCACGATGGTCTTAAACAACATAAATAAGCTTGACTTACATTTGAATAAGAGCTTGAAGCTTGAAGTAATTCTTTAAGATCCAGAAAGGATTTTGGCACTTGAATCTTGAGAGAAATATAAGATTAAGTGTTTGAGAAAGTATTGGGAAATGTCTTAGATAATATGAACGTGAAATAAAGCCAAGTATAGGTATTTTCATATATGTGAACACTTAGGCCCAAGACTTATACATATTTTCATATACGTGAACACTTAGGCCCAAGACTTAAATGTCTTGGACCAAGATTATAAACTGACACATTTTAACACTAGGGAGCATCGCGCCACAAACGCGCAGGCCCACAATTTTTGTGCTCACTTGAAAATTTGGATTTTGCTACGGTTGCTCTAAAATTTGGGTTAGATCCATTCCCACTCAATTTCCCACCTAAACAAGAATATGAAGTTGTATTTTTGAAATAACGCACAAATTTTGAGATATATAAAAATTACAATTCCGAATACTTCCGAGACACATTTTCGGGCACTATTTGGGGTCATTGCACTATTCCTAATCCTTCACCCATAAAATCCTACCAGGCATCCCCCGCCATCGCGAGCCTTCTAGGCCTCTTCCTGAGCTCATTGCAGACCAACTCATATGTTCTTTCATGTATGTTGCACTAGAGCCCCCTGTAGAGCCAAAATCCGTGGGCTAATACTAACAGAAAACTACCAAAATCACCTATTTCCACTTCCTTGGCCCATAAAATCATACCAAGCATCCCCCACCACCGTTGGGCCACTTGGGCCCCTTCTCGGGCTAATTGTCGATGCACTCATCTAATTTTTTGGGAATGTTGCGCCAGAGCCCCATGCAGTGCCAGAATCCATGGGCTAACACCCACAGAAAACTACTGAAATCACTTGTTTCCTATTCCTTGTTCCATAAAATCCTACCAGGCGTCCCTGTCGTCGTCGCACCACGTAGGCCTCTTCCTAAGATTGCTTTGGACCCATTCATATGATTTTTTGAGAATACTGTGTCGGAGCCCCCGACAACGCTAGAATCCGTGGGCTAACACCCATAGAAAACTGCCAAAATTGCCTATTTCTTTTCCTTGGCCCATAAAATCCTAACGGGTGTCCCTCGCAGCCGCCGAGCCACCTGTGCCTCTTCCAGGGTTCGTTGTAGACCCACTCGTATGATTTTTTTGGAAAGTGGCACCGGAGCCCCGTGCAGCGTCAAATATGGGCTAATACCTACAGAAAACTTTCGAAATGGTATGTTTCCGATTCCTTGGGCCATAAAATCATTACAGACATCTCGCTCCATCATTGAGCTACTTAGGCTCTTACCGGGCTCATTGTGAACCCACTTGTATGATTTTTCGAGAATATTGCACCCCCTACATCACCAGAATCCGTGGGCTAACACCTATAGTAAATTGTCGAAATAGCCTGTGTCCTATTATTTGGCCCATAAAATTTGACCAGGCCTCCCGTGCCGCCACTAGGACATCTAGGCCTCTTCCCAAGCTCATTGCGCACTCACTCATATGATTTTTCGGGAATGTTGCACTGGAGCCCCTGCAGCGCCAGAATCCGTGGGATAACACCTACAAAAAATTATTGAAATCTCCTATTTCTTGTTCCTTTGCCCACAAAATCCTACTAATCGTCCCCCGTTGTCGCCAAGACATATGGGCATCTTCCCAAGCTCGTTGCAAACCCACTCATATGATTTTTTGGGACTGTTGCACTGGAGCCCCCTGCAGCGCCAAAATCTATGGGCTAACACCCACAAAAAATAGATGAAATTGCCTGTTTCCTATTCTTTGACCCATAAAATCCCAACAGGGGTCCCCTGCTGCCGCCGAGCCACTTGGGCCTCTTCCTGGGCTCTTTTTAGACCCACTCAAATTATTTTTCGGGAATTTTGCTCCAGAACCCCCTGCCACGCCAGAATCCATAGGCTAACACCCACAGAAACTGCAAAAATCGCTTGTTTCCTTTTCCTTGTCCCATAAAGTCCACTAGGCATCCCCATCGCCGTCGGGCCACCTGACCCACTTCTTGGGCTTGTTGCGGACCCACTGATATTATTGTTCGAGAATATTGCTTCAGAGCCCCATATAACGCCAAAATCTGTGGGCTAACACCCATAGAAAACTACCGAAATTGCCTATTTCCTGTTCCTTGGCCTATAAACTCCCACCAGGCGTCCATTGCCACCATCGGGCCACCAAGGCCTCTTATCAGGCTCATTGTAGACCCACTCCTATGAGTTCACTCCTATAAGTTTTTGGTTATGTTTTATCGGACCCCCAGCAGCGCCAGAATCTGTGGCCTAATATCACAGAAAACTGCTTAAATTATCTGTTACCTATTCCTTGGACTATCAAATACCACCAGACATCCCCAGCCACCACCGGGCCACCTGGGCCTCTTATTGGGCTCGCTGCAGACCCACTCATATGTCTTTTTGGGAATGTTGTGTCGGAGTCCACTGTAGCGCCAAAATACGTAGGGTAACACCCACCGAAATTGTTGAAATTGCCTGTTTCCTGTTCCTTTGCCCATAAAATCCCACCACGCATCCCTTGTTGTTGTCGGGTCACCTTTGCCTCTTTCCTAGCTCGTTTCAACCCACTTCTATGATTTTTCAAAAATCTTGCACTGAAGTCCCCTGTAGTGCTAGAATATGTGGGCTAACACCACAGATAACTGCCGAAATAGCATATTTCCTATTCCTTGGCCCATAAAATTCTACCAGGCATCTTTCGCCGCCATCGAGCTACCTGAGCCTATTATCGGGCTCGTTACAGACCCGTTCGTATGATTTTTCAGGGATGTTGGGCTAAATCCCTTTATAGCACCAGAATTCGTTGGCTAACTTCCACAGAAAACTACCAAAACCGTCTGTTTCCTGTTCCTTGGCCCATAAAATCCTACCAGGCATCCCTAGCTGCTATTGGGCCTCTTCCCGCACTCGTTGCGAATGCACTCGTATGATTTTTCATGAATGTTGCATTTTAGCCCCTCTAACGCCAGAATCCGTGGGCTAACACCCACTGGAAAATTTCCAAAATCGCCTCTTTACATTCCTTACCCCATAAAATCCTATTAGGCATCCCCCGCTGCCACTTGGCCACTTGGGCCTCTTCTCGGGCTTATTGCATACTCACTCGTACTATTTTTTTGGGAATGCTCCGGTGGAGACCCCTGCAGTGCTAGAATTCATGGGCTAACATCCATAGAAAATATCTGAAATCACTTGTTTCCTATTCCTTAGCCGATATAATGCTACCAGGTGTCCTCCCAGCTGCCGTACCACTTCAGGCTCTTCCCAGGCTCATCGTGGACCCATTGTATGAGTTTTTGGAATATGGCACCGGAGCCCCTGCAACGCCAGAATCCGTGGGCTAACACCCATAGAAAACTTTCGAAATTGCATGTTTTGGTTCCTTTGCCCATAAAATCATATCGGGCATCCCTCGTCGTTACTAGGACACTTGGGCCTCTTTTTGAGCTCTTTGAGGACCCACTCATATGACATTTTGGGAATGTTGCACCGAAGCCCCTGCAACGTTAGTATTTGTGGGTTAACACCCAAAGAAAACTACCGAAATCTCTTGTTTCCTATTCCTTGGATCATAAAATCCCACCGGCATCCCCTGCCTCTGTCGGGCCACCTACCTCTTCTCGGGCTTGTTGACGACCCACTCATATGATTTTTTGAGAATGTTGCGTCGGAGTCTCCTGTAGTGCCAGAATCACTGGGTTAACACCCATAGAAAACTGCTAAAATCCCGTGTTTCGTGTTACTTATCCCATAATATCCTACCAGGCATCTGTCGCTGCTGCCCGGCCACTTGGGCCTCTTCCTGGGTTCATTGTGGATCCAATCGTATGATTTTTCAGGCGTCGGAGCCCCTTGCAGTGCCAGAATCTGTTAACGCCCATAGAAAACTTACAAAATTACATATTTCTTGTTCCTTTGCCCATAAAATCCTACTAGACGCCCCCCACCACCGCAGGGCCATTTGGGCCTCTTCTCGAGCTTATTGCGGACCCACTTCTATGATTTTTTGGGAATATTACACAGGAGCCCCCTACAATGCCAGAATCCCTGGGCTAACACCCATATAAAATTGCTGAAATTGCCAGTTCCTGTTCCTTATTGAAGTTGAGTTGACGAAGAGGCCAATCAAATTTTTTTGAAAATGGAGAGGACCACACGAATAATAGTAGGTTTGACTACAAGGCTGAACCTGTCATGAAAATCAACCCCGGGACGTTGGTAAATCCCTTTGCGACCAATTTGGCTTTATAGTGATCAACAGAACCATAAGCATTTTGCTTGATTCTGTACCATCATTTACAAGCAATGATATTTTTAGTCGAATCACATGTCACCAATTCCCATATTTGGTTTTTACATAGTGCATCAAACTCAGACTCCAAAGCATCCTTCCACTCTGAGTGTTTGTTTTCTTGGTGGAAGTTGATGGGAGTGAATAGGTCTGAGTTAAGCCATGTAATCAAACTTTTGTTTTTGTTTATGTATATTGTGTTTCGAATAGGTAACAACTCAATTTTGAGGCTGAGGGGAAAGTGGAGGGTTGGGCAAGGGTAAAGCAAATTTGGTTTGTCGTGGTATTGGAGTGGAGTGACCAAAGTAGACAAATTGAATAAGAGGTTTTGGTGGATGTGGATTTGATGTTGATGGAAGTTGAGGTGATCAAGAGTGTATAGGTGTCACGACCCAAAACAGATCGCAAATGAAGAAAGATAAATAAAGCGAAAATACTCATAAAATAAATGAAATCTCCCAAAACCAGGAGTCATGAGTACAAGAGCATCTAAAGTGGTACTGAAGAGTAAATACAACTATCTCAAAAGCAAATACAATAATGTCTCATAACAACTAGTACAAAGTCTAAAAGCAAATACAATACTATCTCATAACAACTAGTACAAAGTCTAAAAAAAATAATAAAGAGAGTCCCAAAGATCCATGGTGACTCAAACTCTGAGCCTCACTGGTAAGATCTGGATGGAAGCAGAATAGCTTAACTAGAGTGATCCACTACCCTGTGCGGGTCTCGATACTTTTTGCAAGGATGAAACAAAGTAGGGGTGAGTACACCAAAATGTACCCAATAGGTTCAACCAACTAGATAAGAGAAATCAAATAAGTATGTAATAGCGAAGAATCCTATCACCTGCATCAAAATGGTGAATACACAACACAACAAGATCATGAATAATGGCAAATATAGATAGTAAACCAATCCAATGATGTAATGTAATGCAATGCATGAATTTAGTGGAGTTGCAGGCCATGAATGAGGTGAAATCACGACCGTCATGGGGTCGATGTACACATCCATCAAGCCAATCTACAAAATAAAACCCGAACGCATCGCAGGCCATGTACTAAGATATATATAATAAGGCGTCGCATGCCATAATCAGAAGTATCTCTAAGCATCGCAGGCCATAACCATTATCTCAATATGCATCATACTGTATCAAATGATGTAAATATAGTGATAAATGTGCATAACAATGCACCTAATCGTGTATCAAATATGTGCATACCAATGCAATTAGTCATATATAATATGTGTGCATATCAATGCATCCCAATAGAAATCAGATTTGTGCATACCAATGCACCCAGTCCAATATAAGATATACGCATAACAATGCAACAATGGAGCATAAGAATATGTGCATACCAATGCAACTAGTCAATATAAGATGGTGCATACCAATGCAACAAGTCAATATACGATAGGTGCATACCAATGCAACAAGTCAATATAAAATAGGTGCATACCAATGCAATGGAGTATTAACATTATATGAATATACCATGTCTCATCTTATCACCCATTACAAAATAACCATATGTCATTGAAACAAGCTACACAAGTATCCAAAATGGGTTCATAACTCACCCTAACCATACTCAACATCAATTAATCACAATATTAACCAAGGACTATTTCAAGTCTCATATAATCATAGTGATATCCCAATTATCTCACGACACAAGATTTGAATTTCAATTAGTTAATAGGATTGTCATTTACTCAATATTCAGCATAATCGACCTCATATTCCCATCAAATTCAATCATATCATGATATCATATCGTAATTTAGTCTACATCTCATAATTATCATATAATTATGCTCAATAGCTCAAATTCAGTCCCAAAAAGATTAGCCGAACCTACCTCAATGTCGAAACTACAATTGGACAAGATTTCAGTCAAATCAAGCCTCCAAACAACCACAGATCGATCAACCACTATCAAAAATGGATACTACACATCAAGAGGTGCATTTTGATACCCATATGGGCGTATCTTAGGCTTAGGGGCAAAATGATCAAAATTAGGGCTAAAATTTGAAAGTGTCAGATCTAAAATCCCCAATTTTGAATATTCAAGATCATGAAATTCAAGTCAAAATCAAGATACAAACCCTAGAAATTAATCAAAACGATGTTAGAAACACTTACCCGAATGATTTCTCTGAAAACCCTCTTCAAACATCATCTCCCAAAGCTTGAAAGATTGAAAATGGAGTGAAATGGGGGTTTTATGTCTTTAAAAATGACTCAGTAAAAATGTACTCCGCGAAGCCAGACCCTTGTCCGCAATCGCGGAGAACAAACTACCATATACCTCTGCAAAGGCGGAGGTTTGACTGAGAAGGCAAAGAACAAAAATGCACTGCACCAGATACCTCCACACCAGCCAATGCCAAAACTCAAAACGGACCCTCGAAACTCATCCGGACACGAATTCACAACCTTTATATATATCCATACCAGAAGCAGCAATCTGAAGTAATGAAACCATCAAAATTTGATACCGAGGTCTCCATGACATATTTATCAATGCAAGTCAATAAAACTAGTTTAAGACCTAAAATACCAAAGCTAGCCTCGGAAACTCCAAAAAGTATGATGAGACTATTTTTAGTGTTAGTTTCACCATCCAGAACTATTAGAACAATCGGAATTCTGATCCGAGCTTCCGAACTCCAAATGTTGACCAAAGTCAAACTTTGGTTTTGGAAATGATTAAAATCACAAGTTTGGGGATAAAAACCTCATTTTAACTCCACATTCACTTCTGCATCCTCCTGTAGTTTAGTTTCGGTATTTTGGAGCTAATGAAATCAATGGATCCCCGATCTGATCTTCGAAATTCAAAATGACACAAAAACTCACTTTTTCAACAACTTAAGCTTTCAAAAAGACCAAAACTCATATTTTTCAACTTTTAAAACTCAGGATTTCAGTTCTAACCATTCAAATAGTTCAAAGTAGGCCCAAAGCAACTAACAGACGGATAAAATAGTAATTTTTATAGATAAAGCCAAAAATGACCAGCCAAATCATTATTATAGGTGGAGAAGATTGGACTTCAGGAAGAGAAGAAAGTGAAGGAGAAGAAGTAGGAGAAGTACCTAGAATCACAAACTCTGTTGGAGCGCAGTCGAAGGAGACAGCATAATGCATATCTCAGATGGTATCTACATTGGGTAAAATAATAGTAGGCGGTAAATCTGTAAAAGGTGTTCGAGAAAACATAGGGGAGCTTTCCTGGTTAGGTTGAACCAGGTCTTCCCAGGCAAGAGTTTTAAAATTTGTGGAAAGATTAGAAAACA
>JAOTQR010045177.1:0-15021 GCA_025774065.1 Solanum ossicruentum
TGAAAATGGCATCATCACTAGGAACAAATTCAGATCAGTGGTATAGTGATTCATCAAGAAGAAGGGATAGATTATGAGAAGAGATTTGCTCTAGTAGCCAGGATGGAAGCAATCAGAATTCCGATTGCCTTTGCCACTTATATGGAATTCAAACTATTCAAGATGGATGTTAAAAGTGTCTTTCTGAATGGATACCTTAAAGAGGAGTTTTATGTGAAGCATCCACAAGGTTTTGAAAATGTTGAATATCCAAATTATGTCATGAAATTAGATAAGGCACTATACAGGTTGAAGCAGGCTCAAGGGCCTGGTATGTGAGGTTATCTAGATTTTTATTGAGTCATGGATACAAGTGAGGCAAAATTGACAACACCTTATTTCTAAAGACCAAAGGAAAAAATCTTCTATTTTACAAGCATATGTTGACGATATCATTTTTGGGGCCACTACAAATTCTCTCTTTCAAGAGTTTGGGGAGCTGATGAGAAATGAGTTTGAGATGAGCATGATGGGAGAGCTTAGCTTCTTTCTTGGATTACAGATTAAGCAGACCTGGTGGTACTTTCATCAGTCAAGAAAAGTACATCAGGGACCTAGTTAAGAAATATTAGCTGATTGATGCTAACCTAATTGATACTTCAATGGGGACAAGTGCTAAACTGGATGCTGATGAAAGTGATAACTTGGTAAATGCAACCATGTACAGGGGAATTATTGGGTCACATACTTGACTGCTAGCAAATCTGATATAGTCTTCAGTGTTGGCATGTATGCTAGATTTCAATCCTGTCCAAAGGAATCGTACTTGAAGGCTACTAAAAGGATTCTCAGATATCTCAAAGGTTCTGAATGCTTAGCTCTTTACTATCCTATTGGTGACAGTTTTGATCTTGTAGGGTATGCAGATGTTGATTTTGCAGGGTACCTGGTTGATAAAAAGAGCATCTCTGGCATGTCTCATTTTCTTGGGTCTTTACTGATCTCATAGGGGACGGAAAAGTAGAATTCAGTGGCACTATCTGCTGTTGAGGCTGAGTATGTAGTTGTTGCTTGTTGCTCACAATTACTGTGGATCAAGCAGAAACTGGAAGATTGTGGAGTACTAACAGACACTATTCCCCTCATGTGTGATAACACAAGTGCTTTGAACATGGCTAAAAATCTAGTTCTTCACAAAAAAACAAAGCACATTGATGTTAGACATCAGTTTCTTAGGGATCAGATGGAGAAAGGAAGTATGTGAATAAAGTCTTGCAGTACTGAAGATTAGATTGTTGATATCTTGACTAAGCTACTTTGCAGGGACTAGTTTGAAAGAAATAGACTGAAACTTGGACTGATCAAGCAAAAATATGAAGGATCAAAATGATTATGATTTTCTCCTGTAGTCTTGGCTAGAAAGGTCTGAACAGGTATCTAAGAAATTAATCATAATCACTTAAATGACATCTTGTACTTTGTAGGTTAGCAAAAATTGACAATTTCATAGGACATAAAGATTAGAACTAGAAGAGTTTCACTCAAGGACCTGACTCACTACTAGGTTAGTATTCTATTCATAATCTCTTACTTCATTTATAAGGCTGCTCAGGACCTATCTGTCAATTCAACTTTTCTAAACTAACGTCACTTCATCCCTGTCCCCGAAGAGTTGTGACCAATCAGGGATCGGATCCTTCTTTTCCCTCCCTTTTAAAATGATTTTATCCGTCATTTTGATTCATTGTTCTGCCAAAAGCCATCTAATTTTGTACCTTGTCTTCCTCTTGTTCTTTCATCTTCTTCAAATTTGTTTTTGTGTTCATCACCATATCTGCTAGTCATGAACACTCTTTTTCTCAAATAAGAGTAGAGGATGAGTCTATACCGTCTCCAAACATCAATACACCCTCCATCCACTCCTTTTCACAACCCAGTAAAGCCTCATGAACTTTATACTCTAACATAAGGTCTCACACCATCCTTACCAACCCTTCATATTCCTTCTGCCTCTACACCAGTAAGGTTAGAATCATCCGATAATTTCCCTGATTGAACACCATAGAATCTCCCCCAAATGTCACTAAGGAATAGGGTAACTCATCTCCACGGGGACACACCTCTTTCTCACTATCTGAGAGGCACTTTGATGGGGACCTAAACGAGGACAAGGGACAGAGCCAAATATACTGGCTGAGGGACCCAAGTGGTTTGCTAAGAGTTTATTTGGGTCATAAACAAGGGTAACATGAAAGGACGACACTTGATGAACCTATAGGAGTGACAACCTCTCCTGATCTCACTCTGTCCCTAAGTTCGCTTGTGTACGATAAGACACCAGTAACTGAGATCAGGACCATGTTGTTACCTGCTCCCACTGAGGAGGATGATGATGATGAAAAGGATAATATACCACTAAAAAGGTGAAAAAGAAGCCTGATGCTCCTCCTATTACTGCTCCTACAAAGGAACAGGAAGAGAAAGGCAATGGCTAGGAAAAGATGAATCAGGAATATATAGTAGTTGTGAGATGTTACACCATTAGAGGAACGAAAAAGAAGTTATTGAGTGATTCCATAGTTGCAAGTAGGCGAAATCATGCCATGAAGAAAAGAAAGAAAGTTGTTACTATTGTTGAGGATGACATACCTGAGGACAAGGTTGCCATTGTTGATGAAGAAAAGGAGGTTGATTAGACAGAATCTGAGGAAAAGTTAGGATGACTAAGTCGGGGACCTAATGAGCAAAGGATGCTAAGGCTCAGAAGAAAGTGACTATCAAGGGAAAGAGGAGTGACCCATCTCCCACTAGGGGACTAGGTTCACAAATGAAAAGAATGAAAGTTGAAAAAGTTCTAACAAGGGACCAGAGGATTAGTCTATTGGAAAAATAGAATGTATTGAGTGTAAGGGTATTTGAACCTATGGATAAAGGGATGCCAGGTATGCATGAGCTAGTAGATGTTGTGGAATTTCAGAGATGGGCCACTTGTTAAAATGGCAGTTTCATTCCTTTATGAATGGGAAGTGAGGGAATTTTATTTGAATCTTAATATTCAGGAAGATGGGGGCTTTCTAACAAATGTTAGGGATATTTCTTTCAGGGTAGATGAGGATATTCTAAGTGAAATCTTACAGGTAAAGAAAGTGGGGATCAAAACTGTAGTTGACAAATCCCCTTCGAAGAGTTTCATAGAGGAGGCTGGGAAGTTAAAGAATCAAAATCCCTCAATCATCTCTAAGAAGATGCTCAAGGGATAATATTTTTGACATTACCAACAAAGTTATATTGCAAAGGACAGAGAGAAGGATCATAGACACAATGGCTGACCTCTATTTGATGGAAAAATTGAGCACCATTGTGGAAATTAGTCTACCAACACTTATGATGGAGCATATGACCAAGGTGCTCAATATGATAGAAGGAAAACATGGTCTAGCATATGGTTACTTACTCAATTTAGTGTTTGAGAATTATAGGGTGGAACTAAGCAGGGGAATCATAGGGATCAAAAAGCAGTCCTTGTCCCACAACACTCTGATGGAATGTGAGTGTGGGGGAACTGAGGCAGGGACCAAAAGATCTCTTATGTCTAATTTGATGGATTAGAATGAAGCCCTGAAGAAACAAGTCAAGGACCTGACCATAGCCTTAGCCAAGAAAGATATTGAACTCACTTTGCTAAATGCTAAGTTAGCTAAAGGCTCTAGTGAAGGACTAATGAAAAGTCTTTAAAATGCCCGAAAATGTGCCTCAAAAATGTCATAATTGTAATTTCCATATATCTCAAAATCCATACGTGATATCGAATATTCGACTTCCATATTCGTGATTAAGGAGAGAAATTGAGTGGAAAATGGGTATAATCTCGATTTTAGAAGATCCGTAGTGAAAAATAATTTTCACAAAATTATAATTTCCAGAGACGATTTGTGCCCTGGGCGTGATGCGCCAGGGGCATAGAGATATGCATTTTTTCCTTAGTTCCTTATTTTGGCCTAAGACATTGGGGTCTTAGCTGCATGACCACCTATGCATAAAAACATCTATACTTAGTCATTTTTCAATTATATATCACTCAAGAAATTCTTAAAACCCTCTCTAACACTTGATTAAATATTTCATCCAAATTCAAGTGTCTCAAGTTTAATTCCAGATGTCAAGAACATCATTCAAGCTTCAAGTCTCCTTCAAGTCTACATCAAGGAATCCCTGAAGTTAGGTATATGGGTTTCAACCATTGTGTCCTTTCACTCATGGTGTCGAATCTTCCTATCTTATGAAAATTATATGTTTTCAAGTTTTGTTATCTATAGGTATCTTTTATTATCAATTATAAGCATGAAATATGTTGGGATTTTATGAAATATTGATTAAATAAGCATGTCTATCTATCTTAAGCTTATACTATGAGTTGACTTTATCTATTGAAACTACGTATGTTTTGAGCTATGAAACTATGACCTATTATGAGATTTAATGATGGATTTCAAGGTATCTTACATGGGGATTTTGTAATATGTTGGTGGGTTGATTTGCATTGAGTTTTCTCACATGATTTCACTCTTGATTTGCATGATTCTGAACAAGCATTACACAACTACCAAGTGTTTGATAAAATTCCAAGTTAAGAATTCTTAAGATAGGTATATGTTTTTCCAGTCAA
This sequence comes from Solanum ossicruentum, assembly GCA_025774065.1. Taxonomy (NCBI): domain Eukaryota; kingdom Viridiplantae; phylum Streptophyta; class Magnoliopsida; order Solanales; family Solanaceae; genus Solanum; species Solanum ossicruentum. The sequence goes on from JAOTQR010045177.1 coordinate 4,646, forward strand.
GTGACTTCATAATGAATATGGGCTATCAAGTATGGTATGAATTCATGAAACTATCTATGATTATGCAAGTATAAAGTTAGGTCCTATTTTCAAGATTTTACATCTTGTGAGTCATTCATGTTAAAGCAAGGGTTCATGTGTGATTATGATCTATTCTCATGTTTTAAGTTAGGCTCACCATTAGAGGTCAAGTATGTTAAGAGCTACTCTTGTTATGATTCTATATTTATTACAAGTTACTAATGTATTAATGTTTCAAGTATTCCACGAGATTAGACTTAGTACCAATGGATTGGATGTTGTCCTGGACTATCTTCAAGGGTCCATACTTCTTTCTTCAAACTATGTGCTAACATAGGATTATGTTATACCCTTGCTATACTAATGGATCCATTAGTACACTTCTTAATGAAATCCTTTTCTAAATAGGTCATTTTGCGTGAGGGGGGTTACTTTATACGAAATTGGTCATGTTCTTATAAGGTAACCTTGGCAAATAGACCACCTCTCAATGACGGGTAAGTACCAGGATTCCGAGCTGTAGCTCACTTTGTCTTATTCTTTCTCAGTTGAGGTCTTTTCCACATATGTATCATGATCTATGAAAGTTGATTGATTTTTCAGCATATTTTACTTTAAGCATTGAGCATGCATGCATATTGAGATTATGCTTATCTATTGCCTATTACTATGCATTTTTTCTATGTTGGCTTATATCTTGTTGCATTGTATCGTACATACTTAGTACATTCAAATGTACTAACGCATACTATATGCCTATATGATATCACCATGTAGGGACCGGAGCTCCTCTTGATCATCCTCCACATGGCTAGTGAGATTATTAGAAGAAAAGCTTGGTGAGTCCTCAAGTTCGGGGACACTATTTACTTTCTCTTGATATTCCTAAGACTTCTTGGTGTTGAACATATGATATTATGAGGGTGAGCCCAGAAAGTGTCTTGGCCCCTGCTTTATTCTAAGTTTATAGGTGTTGTTGGAACATTATGATGTATTTATGCTATAAGCTTGACTCTCTATGTTTTTCTGATATAAAAGACTTCTCTTAAACCTGCATTCCCTTTTTATTATCTCTTGTTGTTGTTTACTTTGCTTCCATGACCAAGGATGTATGATTGATATGCTAAGAAGCTTGTTTGGGTCCACTTGGGTTCCCATTCACCGTGTCATGTCTAGGCACTAGGCTTGGGTCATGAAAACTTGTTATCAGAGCACTAGGTTGTTAATGGTCTTTCGAGTCCAACACACCGCATCGATTAGAGTCTTATCATGGTTGTGAAGTGCACCACAACTATGAGTAAGAGGCTATGATGCATTTTAGGAAATGTTTTTCCATTCTTCATGATCTATCTCGTGCTTGTCACGACCCAATCCTAGGGACTAGATATGACACTGCGCAAGGGGAACCCAAAGGGACCCCAAGCTAGCTTCTTAAAACATTATTACACATCCTTGGTCGCAGAAGCAATGTATACAGCATAAAAGAATAAGAATATGGGCAACAAGACTAGGTAAAAGCTTGCACAAGATCATAATCAAGAGACAAAAGACAAGGTTGTATCATAAACATCAAGAACAATAGAGTTAAGGCTTTTAGAATAGATACATAATATGTTTAACAAATACATCTATACATAGATAAGAACGGGGGCCAAGACAAAGTAACCGGGCTCACGCTCATGGTCAAAATAGAAAATAAAGAGGAACGTCTCAATACATAATAGAAGAATCATAGACTAAGGTCCCCAGAGTGAAAGACTCACCAACTAGCTGGAATAGCACCGACTAGCCACATGGAGGAAGAGGATGATCAACTTGGGTATCGGTTCCTACATGGTGACATCATGTAGGCATAGAGTATGCGTCAGTACATTTGAATGTACTATGTATGTAGGATGCAATATAAGCAACACATGAGCATCATAATCAAAATGCATAACAATAGGCATACTTATAACGATATGACATGTATGACCATGCATAAGTAAATCATGCTTAAGTAATTCATGCTCATATAGAATATCATATGTGTAGAAGAGACCAAGCTAGATTTCAAAAGTACAAACCCCTTGGTAGGTAAGTGATGTTAGCACCCATCACCCTAGTGTGTGAAGTACAAACTGCTCATCAAGGTTAGTGATGATAGCATCCATCACCTAGTGAGTAAGGTACAAACCCCTCATCAAGGTTATGATGATAGCGCCCATCACCCTAGTGTGTGAGGTACAAACCCTCATCAAGGTTAATGATAATAACACCCATCACCCTACTGGTTGATATGTTGACTCCTCTACTAGGTCACTCGGATCGGGCATGGTCTAATGCAATACTTTATATAGAATATATCATATACATAAGCTCATTTCATCATCATATAGTCACTCATATCATATCTCATGCTTTAGACCTTTTATGCCTCAAGAAACCATATCCGGACATTGTATCAAGCGCTTAGAAGGTGTGTAATGCAACTATAAAATCATGAAATATAGAGATAAAATCATGTAGGAATATCCATTGTAAAACCATCAATCAACACCTTGCAACACCCTAAAGCAATATAAAACAAAACCCCTCATCAAATCTTATAATAGATCCAAGATTTATAGCTCAAAACATTGCAAAACAGTCACAACTTTACATAGCTTTAACATAGTGTGCAGTGAATTTCATAATAGTCAAGACTTATTTGTAAATGAATTTTAAATCATGCAATTTGAGCAAAAAGAGCCTTGGGTATCATGGGTGAAAGGAACCTATCAAAAAACCCACATACCTTAGCTTAGAGATGAACTTGGTAAAGATTGGAGATGAAGACTTGAAAGCTTGAAGAAGAACCTTGAAGGAAAACCTTAGCTTGGGATGAGGGTTTGGGACTTGAGTTTTGGGAGTGAAAATACCACTAAGTACTTGAGTTAGTATTAGAAAATGTTTAGGATGATATGAGGGTGAAATTTTGCGAAGTATAGGTAAAACACATTTGGAAACACTTAGGCCCAAGACTTAGAAGTCTTAGACTAAAAAAATCAAAAAATAGTCCCAAAAGGAACTGGGGCGCGTCACGAAGGCAACGTGGAAACCCTACTAGAATTTGTATTCTTAGAATTTCATAATTGCTAATGTTTCGCTCTTAAATTGGGGTTAAGCCCTTTTGCACAATATTTGGACCCCCTGAACAAGAATATGAAGTCGGATTTTTGAAATAGCAAACGAATTTTGAGATATATATAATTTAAAATTTTGATCATTCCAAAGCATGTTTTCGGGCACTTTTTAGGGTCGTTTCAATATCTCTCCCTTGGAAGCATTTATTCCCAAATGTAAAAGAGACATACAAGACAAGAATGATAATAAACAAATCAGCCCCAATTGAAATGCAAATTTACATTTAAAACATCATTTTCAAAATCTCAACATGAATATAAAATCATCATGACTTTCCAACTTAAACCTCATAAGTATTGGTAAAAACACGTTTGGGAACATTCAGGCCCAAGACTTAGAATTCTTAGACCGAAAAATGAACTGGGGTGCGTCGCGAAGGCAACGCAGAAACCCCACTAGAATTTGCGATCTTAGAATTTCATAATTGCTAATCTTTCACTCTTAAATCAGGATTAAACCCTCTTTCACCTAATTTGGACACCCTGAACAAGAATAGAAAGTCAGATTTTTGAAATAGCAAACGAATTTTGAGATATATGGAAGTTAAAATTATGGGCATTCCGAGGAACGTTTTCAGAAATTTTTTGGGGTCGTTCAGTCCTTTAAAAGTAAGGTAAGGCTTTTTTATCTAACAAATGTTCCTTGATATTCTAGATCATTCTAATTCCAAGAGGAAGAAGAGCCCATACACCCGAGGAGTAACCAGCCTGTCCCTATCCTCAAGCTCCTCTAGATGGGGGAGCGGCCCATGATAAGTTTCGAGATGCCATTACTATGTTGGCCCATGCCATGACAAACAAAATCAACCAAGGGGACCAAGCCCCTCATGCTCCTACTCCGGCCTGAAGAGTGAGGGATTTTACTAGAATGAACCCACCGAAGTTCCATGGGTCTAAGGTGGATGAGCATCCCCAAGAATTCATTGATGAGTGTATAAGGTCTTATCTATCATGGGGGCTAATTTGGAGGAAAAATCGGGGTTGGTGGCCTACTAACTCAAAGGGGTAGCTCAAATATGGTTCACTCAATGGAAGATAGAGAAGGAAAATGGTGATGCTATCCCTTAGGAAGAATTCAAAGTGGCATTTCTCAAGCGGTTCTTTGCTACTGAGCTAAGGGAGGCGAAGATGATTGAATTTATGAATCTAAAGCAAGGGTCTATGAGTGTGAGGGAATATGCCCTCAAGTTCAACCAACTCTCCAAGTATGCCCCACAGTTGGTTGCTGAGCCAAGGTCAAGGATAAATAAATTTATGTCAGGTGTATCTGGGTGAATGAGAAGTGGCAAACCGCCATGTTAGTGGGTAATATGTATTTGTCCCGCCTCATGACATATGTTGAACAATTGGAGAAATAGAAGGGTTGATGAGTCCAAGAGGGCTCGATTTTAAGGTAGGTTCCAAAGTTCTAAAGGTGGCCGATTTCTTCAAGGCCACAAGTTCCAAGGCCAAGGGCCATCCATTGCTTCCAACAATAGGTTTGCAAATGATGGAGTGCCTAATCAAGGATTTCAAAGTGGTAATGAGGGGATGGCAAATCCTAGGTGCCATAAGTATGGAAAGTCCATGGTGTCCAATGTTTGAAGAACTCTAACGCTTGCTTTGGTTGTAGTGAATTCGGTCACAAAGTCATTGATTGTCCTCGTGCTCAACCCAAAAGTAGAAATGGCCATCCACAAGGCTAAGGTGCCAATGTGGGTCAAAGGGGAAGAGGAGGCTAACAAGGGAGTGCACAAGGCAAAATAGATTCTATGCTCTTGAAGGGAGACAAGGAGTTGCTGAGGTGTCTGATGTTGTTATCAATATGTTAAAGGTTTTTGATTTTGATGTGTATTGTATTGATAGACCCGGGTGCCACTCTTTCTTTTATTGCTCCTTTTGTTACCAAAAAGCTCCATGTTAACCTCGAATTGTTGTGTGAACCTTATAAAGTGTCTACCCCCATTGGTAAGTCTGTTGTTGCGAAAAGAGTCTATAGAAATTGTCCCGTGTTCATTTTGCAAAAAATTTTACCTTGTGATTTTGTTGAATTAGATATGCTGGATTTTGATGTTATTCTTGGAATGGATTACTTGCATGTATATTATGCTTCTATTGATTGTAGAACCCATAGGGTTAAATTCCAATTCCCTAATGAACCCATCCTTGAGTGGGAAAGTTGTGATGTGGTGGTCAATGGTAGATTCATTTCTTGCCTTAAAGCCCAAGAGTTGATTTCTAAGGGGTGTCTCTATCCTCTTCTGAGGCTTAGGGATGTTGAGTCCAAAGTCCCTCTTGTTGAGTCGGTTCTGTTGGTTAATGTGTTTCTTGATGTCTTCCCTAATAAGTTTCCTAGTGTTCCTCCCAAAAGGAAAATAGACTTTGGTATAGACCTTCTTCCAAATACCCAACCCATCTATTCCCCCATGCCGTATGGCCCCGGCGAAGTTGAAAGAGTTGAAGGAGTTGAAGGAGCAATTGAGGAATTTGTTGGAAAAGGGTTTTATAAGGCCTAGTAAGTCACCATGAGGTGCACCGGTATTGTTTATGAAGAAAATGGATGGTTCTCTTAGAATGTGCATTGATTATCGGCAACTTCATAAAGTCACCATAAAGAACATGTACCTTCTACCAAGGATTGATAACCTTTTTGATCGACTTCAAAGGGATAGTCATTTTTCTAAGATTGATCTTTGGTCCGGGTATCACAAAGTGAAAGTGAGGGAGTGTGACATTCCCAAGACGGCTTTTCAGACTAGGTATGGGCACTTTGAATTTGTGGTTATGTCCTTCGGGTTGACTAATGCACCGGCTATATTTATGGATCTTATGAACAGGGTCTTTAAACCCTACCTTGACTTATTTTTGGTGGATTTTATCGATGATATCTTGAGTTACTCCCATAGTAAGGATGATCATATAGATCACTTGAGAGTGGTGTTGCAAATCTTGAGGGAGGAGAGGTTATATGCCAATTATGAAAAATGTGAGTTTTGGTTGAAAGAGGTTGCTTTTCTTAGGCATGTGGACTCAGGTGATGGTATTAAGGTGGATCCTAAGAAAATGGAGGTGATTAGAAATTGTCCTAGACCATTGACTCCATCGGACATTAGAAGTTTCTTGGGTTTGGCGGGTTATTACCGGAGGTTTGTGAATGACTTCTCATCTATTGCTTCTCCTATGACTAAATTGACACAAAAGAAGGTGAAATTTGTGTGGACAAAGGAGTGCGAAAAGAATTTTCAAACTTTGAAAGATAAGTTTGTCTCTGCTCCTATCTAGGCTTTACTTGAAGGGTTTGTTGTATATTGTAATGCCTCAAGGATTGGTTTGGGGTGTCTTTTAATGCAATGTGGTAAGGAGATGGCATATGCCTCTAGACAACTTAAGGTCCATGAGAAGAATTATCTCACCCATGATCTTGAATTAGTGATCGTGGTATTTGCTTTGAAAGTTTGGCGTCACTACTTGTATGGGGTTCATATTGATGTGTTCACTAACCACAAGAGTCTCCAATATGTGTTCACCCAAAAGATTTTAACTTGAGACATAGAAGGTGGTTAGAGCTCCTTAAGGATTATGATATGAGTGTGCATTATCACCCTAGCGAAGCTTATGTTGTAGTCGACGTTCTAAGTAGGGTGTCTATGGTTAGTCTAGCTCATGTTGATGATGGTGGCAAAGAGATGGCTAGAGAAGTTCATCGGTTGGCTAGATGGGGGGTTAGGTTGGATGAAGTTGATAATAGTGGTGTAGTAGTTGATGATGATTCTAAAGTTTTCTTTGATTGAGGTGGTAAAGGAAAAACAAGATCTTGACCCCACCTTGCTAGAGTTGAAGGCCTTGGTGAGTGATGGTAAATTGGACGTTTTCTCCCAAGGAGGAGATGGTTCCCTTAGGTACCAAGGTAGATCGTGTGTGCGGAGTGACAATAACTTGAGAAAGAAGATTTTAGATGAAGCTCATAATTCATCTTATTTCATTTACCCTGGTTCTACAAAGATGAATAGAGATTTAAGGGAGGTGTTTTGGTGGGGTGGTATGAAGAGAGATATTGGTAAGTTTGTATCTAGGTGCCAAAGTTGCAACCACGGTAAAGCCAAACATCAAAGTTTGGATGGCCTAGCCCAAGATATAGAAATTCCTACTTGAAAGTGGGAGGAAATCAACATGGATTTTGTGGTTGGATTGCCTTAAGGCTAGAAAGCATTTTGATTCTATTTGGGTTATTGTGGATAGAATGACAAAGTCAGCTCACATCTTACCAGTCAAAACTACTTATGTGCCAAAGCTTTTGCCAAATTATACATTCATGAGTTGGTTAGATTGCATGGGATTCCCTTGTATATCATTTTGGATCGTGGTGCTCAATTCACTTCTCACTTTTGGAGGTCCTTGCAAAGAGGTCTTGGTACAAAGGTCATGCCAGCACGACCTTTCATCCTCAAACAGATGGTCAAGTCGAGAGGACTATCCAAGCCCTTGAGGATATGCTTAGAGCTTGTGTTTTGGAGTTTAAGGGTAGTTGGGATGAACATCTTCCAGTCATTGAATTTGCTTACAACAATAGCTACCACTCAAGCATTAGTATGGGTCCTTTTGAAGCTATTTATGGTAGGTGTTGTAGATCCCTGGTTAGGTGCATGGTTTGAAGTAGGGGAAATTAATTTTCTAGGCCTGGGTTTGGTCATGGAAGCCTTGGAGAAGGTGAGGTTGATTAGGGAGGGATTGAAGACAACCCAAAGTAGACAAAAGTCCTAGTCCGATGTGAGGAGAAGAGACCTTGAGTTTAAGCTTGGTGATTGGGTTTACTTGAAAATCTCACTATGAAGGGTATGGTCCGATTTGGCAAGAAGGGGAAATTAATCCCAAGGTTTGTGGATCCTTATAGAGTTTTGAAGAGGACTGGTAATATAGCATATGAGTTGGATTTACCTATGGAGATGGACATGGATCATCCGGTCTTTCATGTGTCCATGTTGAAAAAGTGTGTGAGTGACCCTAATGCTATAATGCCTTTGGATGTTGTTGGTGTAGTAGAAGATAATTTGACTTATGAGGAGGTTCCGTAGAAATTTAGGATAGATAACTGAAGAGGTTGAGAAACAAAGATGAGACTTCCGTTAAGGTCCTTTGGAGGAACCAATAAGTAGAAAGGGCTACATGGTAAGTTGAGACAGACATAAGAAAGCGATATCCATATATTTTCTATTCTACTCAAGCCTAAGGTACTAATTTTAGTCCCCTATATGACTTTAAGTCTAAAGTTTTAGCCCTTACGTCATTTAGCATGCATTCATGATCATGATAACAAGTTTATGGCGATTTTTTTCATTCATCTTGAGATTATTGAAAATGATGTTTAAATGTGTTTGTTGCATTCATGTTGGCCTGAATTCTTCATGATTACTTCTCTTATATATGTTTCTTTGACATTCAGGTATAAATATTCCCAAGGGGGAGATATTGAAACACCCCAAAAAGCTCAAAAATGTGCCTCGAAAATACCCATGATCGTAATTTTCATATATCTCAAAATCTGTGTATGATATCAAATGTACAACTTTATATTTGTGATCAAGGAGAAAAATTGAGTGGAAAATGGATATAACCCCAATTTTAGAGGATCTGTAGTGAAAAATAATTTTCGCAAAATTACAATTTCTAGAGATGATCCGCGCCCTGGGCGCGACGCGCCAGGGGTCCGTAGATGTACATATTTTTTCTTAGTTCCTTATTTCGTCCTAAGGCATTGGGGTCTTGGCCCCTTTCCCACCTAAGCATAAAAATACATATACTTAGCCATTTTTCAACTCTATATCACTCAAGACATTCTCAAAACCCTCTCTAACGCTTAACCAAATATTTCATCCAAATTCAAGTGTCTCAAGTTTAATTCTGGATCTCAATAACTCTATTCAAGCTTCAAGTCTACATCAAGGAATTTCCAAATTTAGGTATGTGGGTTTTAAAACCACTGGGTCCTTTCACCTACGGTGTCCAATCTTCCTATCTTATGAAAATTGCATATTTTCAAGTTTTGTTATCTATGGGTATCTTTTATTTTGGATTATAAGCATGAAATGTGTTGGAATTTTATGAAATGCTGATTAAATATGCATGTCTATCCACCTCAAGCTTAAACTATGAGTTGGCTTTATCTAATGAGACTATGTATGTTTTGAGCTATGAAACTATGATCTATTATGAGATTTGATGTTGCATTTCAAGGTATCTTACATGGATGTTTTGCAATTTGTTGGTGGATTGATTTGCATTGATTTTTCTCACATGATTTCACTCTTGATATGCATGATTTTGAACAAGCATTACACACCCACCAAGTGTTTGATAAAATGCCAAGCTAAGAATTCTTAAGATATGTACATGTTTTACAAGTCAAGTGACTTCATGATGAATATGGGCTATCAAGTATGTTATGAATTCATGAAACTATCTATGATTATGCAAGTATGAAGTTAAGCCCTATTTTCAAGATTTTATTCTTGTGAGCCACTCATGTTAAAGAAAGGATTTATGTATGATTATGATCTATTTTCATGTTTCAAATTAGGCTCACCATTAGAGGTGAAGTATGTTAAGCGCTACTCATGTTATGATTCTATATTTATTATAAGTTACTAGAGCATGAATGTTTCAAATATTCCGTGGGACTAAACTTTGCACCGACAGATTGGATGTCGGCGTGGACTATCTTCAAGGGTCTATATTCCTCAAACTATTTGCCAACATAGTATTATATTATACCCTTTCTATATTTTAGTGGATCCATTTAGTGCATTTCTTAATGAAATCCTTTCCGAAATGGGTCATGCTCTCATAAGGAGGGTTATTTCATATGAAATGGGTCATGTTCCCGTAGGGTAAAGTATGGTTTACCTTGGAAAGTATACGTCGTTTTTATCGCTAAGGGATAATCATTGGTATTCCAAGTTGTAGCTCACTTGGTCTTATTCTTTGTTGGTTGAGGTCTCTTCCGACATATGTATCACGATCTATGCAAGTTGATTGATTTGTAAGCATGTTTTACTTCAAGCATTGATCATGCATGTCATATGGAGATTATGCTCATCTATTGCCTATTACTATGTATTTTGGCTATATCGGCTTATGTCTTATTGCATTGTATCCTACATACTTAGTACATTAAAACATACTAATGCATACATTATGCATACATGATATCAGCAT
>JAOTQR010045198.1:0-15019 GCA_025774065.1 Solanum ossicruentum
ATGTTCAAGTTAGGCATACTACTAGAGATCAAGCATGTTTATGAGCTACTCAAGTCATGTTCTTACAAGCTACTCATGTTATGATTAAAGTATGATTACTACAAGTATTATGTGGGATTAGACTTAGCACCGATGGGTTGCGTATCTTAAACGCCCCAAAGAGGCCCCAAAAATATGCTTCAAAAATGCCCATAATCATAATTTCAATATATCTCTAAATCCATGCGCGATATAAAAAATTTGACTTGATATTCTTGATCGGGGGCAAAATTGAGTAGGGAATGGGTAAAACCCTGATTTTAGAGGACCCGTACCAAAACATGATTTTGCAAAAATTTGTTTTCTAGTAGCCATCAACGCCCTAGCCGTGCATGCCAGGGGCACGAATCAGTGTTGGAGTTGCCTACACGATGGGTCCGCATCGCAAACCTGACGCGGACCAGTGTATTATTTTCCTTGGTTTTTTCCATTTCGTCCCAAGGGCCTTGGGGTTATAGCCCCATTCCCACTTATGCGTGAAAACACCTATACTTAGCCATTTTTCAACTCTATATCACTCAAGACTCTCTTAAAACCCTCTCCAAGACCTAACCATATATTTCATCCAAATTCAAGTGTCTCAAGCTTAACTTCGGATCTCAAGAACTCCATTCCAGCTTCAAGTTCTCTTCAAGTCTTCATCAAGGAATCCCCAAATTTAGGTATGTGGGTTTTATACATTGTGTCCTTTCATCCATGGAGCCCAATCTCCATTTTTATGAAAATTGCATGTTTTCAAGTTGTATTATCTATGGGTATCTTCTATTATGGATTATGAGTATAAATTATGTTAGCGTTCTATGAAATGTTGATTTGTTATACATGACTATCTATTTCAAGCTTATACTATGAATGAATTTTGTCTATTGAGACTATGCATGTGTTGAGCTATGAAACTATGATCTATTATGAGATTTGATGATCGATTTCAAGGTATTCTATATGAGAGTTTTATTATATATTGGTGGGTTAATTTGCATTGAGTTTTCTCATGTAATTACACTCATGAATTGCATGATTTTGAACAAGCATTATACATCCACCAAGTATTTGATAAAATGTCTTGACAAGGATTCTTAGAGTTATTGATGATCTAATGCATGATTTATGAGTCAAGTGACTTTACAATGATTTTGGGGATTTAAAAAATGTATTGAATTCATGAAATTTCTATGATATTGTAAATGCTGGATTAAGCCCTTTTTCAAAGATTTTACCGCTTGTGAGCCTTTGATGTTAATGTAAGGGTAATGTTTGATGATGATCTATTCTTATGTTTTAAAGTTAGACTCACCATTAGAGGTCAAAGATGTTTTAGAGCTACTCATATCATGTTTCTATGTTTCTTACAAATTGCTAAAGTATGATTATTTCAATTATTCTGTGGGATTAGTCTTAGCACCGATGGATTAGTTGTGGCATGGACCATCTTCTTGGGTCTATATTCCTTTCCTCAAACTATGTGCCAACATAGGAGTATACTTTACCCTTGCTTTATTACTGGATCCATTTAGTACACTTCTTAATGATATCTACCTCGAAATGGCACTGGTTCTCGTAAGAGGGGTTACTTCTTTGAAATGGGACGGGCTCCCATAAGGTGAAGTATGGTTTGCCTTGGCAAGTAGACCACTTCTGTATTGATGAGGGATAATCATTGCGATTTCAATTTGTAGCTCACTTGGTCTTATTCTTTGTCAATTGAGGTCTCTTCCCATATATGTACCATGTTCTATACAAGTTGAATGACTTATAAACATGATTTACTTCAAGCATTGATCATGTATGCTATGTTGAGATCATGCTCATCTATTGTCTATTACTATGCATTTTGACTATATTGACTTATGTCGTGTTACATTGCATCATACATGCTTAGTACATTCAAACGTACTAACACATACTTTATGCCTACATGATATTACTATGTGGGGACTGGAGCTCCTCTTGATCACTCCTCTATGTGGCTAGTGAGATTATTCAAAGATAAGCTTGACGAGTCCTCAAGTTTGGGGACACTATCTACTTTCTCTTGCTATTTCTAAGACTTCTTTATGTTGAACATTTGACATTATAAGGATGAGCCCGAAAAGTGTCTTGGCCTCCGCTCCATTCTATGTTTTAGAGTTATTGTTGGAATATTATGATGTATTTTTATTGTAAGCTTGACTCCTTATGCTTTTGTGATTATCAAAGACTTCCTTTAGTCCTGTTTCCCTTTTTATTATATCTTTTGTTATTGTTTACTTTACTTTCGCGGCCAATGATGCATGATTGATATGCTAAGAGGCTTGTTTGAGTCCCTTCGGGTTTCCATTCGTTGTGTCACATCTAGACCCTAGGCTTGGGTTGTGACAAACTTGTATTAGAGTACTAGGTTGTTAATGGTCCTCAGAATACAACACACCACGTCGATTAGAGTCTTATTCATGGTTTTGAAACGTGTCACAACTGTGAGTAAGAGGCTATGAGGCATTTTAGTAAATGTTTCCCTTCTTCATGATCTATGTCATGCTATAGAAGTTAAGGTAAGGCTTTTCCCTAATGAATGTTCTTTGCTATTCTAGATCATACCAACTCCGAGAGGAACAAGAGCCCATACACCTTAGGAGCAACAAGCTCCTCTCGCTCCTCAAGCTCCTCTAGAAGGAGGGGTAGGCCAAGAAGAATTCCAAGATGCTATTGCAATGTTGGCTCATGCTATGACCAACCGAATCAACCAAGGAGCCCAAGCCCCTCATGCTCCCACTCTGGCTTCTAGGGTGATGGATTTTACTAGGATGAATCCACCGGAGTTCTATGGGTCCAAGGTGGATGAAGATCCCCAAGAATTCATTGATGAGGTGTATAAGGTGTTGTTCATTATGGGGACTAATTTGGAGGAAAAAGTGGAGTTGGCAGCCTACCAACTCAAAGGGGTGGCTTAAATTTTGTTCACTCAATGGAAGATGAAGAAGGGGAATGATGATGTTATCCCTTGGGAAGAGTTCAAAGCGACATTTCTCAACTAGTTCTTTCCCATTGAGCTAAGGGAGGCGAAGATGATGGAATTTATGAATCTAAAGCAAGGGTCTATGAATGTGAGGGAGTATGCCCTTAAGTTCAACCAACTCTCCAAGTATGCCCCACAATTGGTTGCCCAGCCAAGGTCAAGGATCAATAAATTTATGTTGGGTGTATCCGACTTGGTTAATGAGGAGTGTCATACTGCCATGCTAATAGGTGATGTGGATTTGTCCCACCTCATGACATATGCCAAACAACTAGAGGGGAAAAGCTTAGAAAGAGAAGAGGCGGTGAGTCCAAGAGGGCTCGATTTGAAGGTGAGTTCCAAGGCTCCAAGGGTGGCTGATTTCCTCAAGGCACAAGTTCCAAGGCCAAGGGTCGTCCAATGCTTCTAACAAGAGGTTTGCTAATGATAGGGTTCCTAATCAAAGATTCCAAGGTGGTAATGGAGGAATGGTAAAGCCTAGATATCCAAAGTGTGAAAAGAATCATAGTGGTCCTTGTTTGAGAAATACAAATGCATGCTTTAGTTGTGGTAAGATGGATCACAAAGTTATTAATTGCCTTCATGTATAAAACAAAGGTAGAGATGGTCGTCCACAAGGCCAAGGTACAAATGCGGGTCAAAGGGGAAGAGGAGGCCAATAAAGGGGTGCACCAAGGCAGAATAGGTTCTATGCTCTTCAAGCGAGACAAGGTGTTGATGAGGTGCCCGATGTTGTTATCGGTATGTTAAAGGTTTTATATTTTGATGTGTATGCATTGATAGACACTGATGCAACTCTTTCCTTTATTACTCCTTTTGTTACCAAAAAGCTTCATGTTAATCCCGAATTGTTGTATGAACCGTATGAGTCCATTTGTTGCTAGAAGAGTCTATAGAAATTGTCCCATGTTCATTTTGCGTAAACTCTTGCCTTGTGATTTTGTTAAATTAGAGATGGTGGATTTTGATATCATTCTTGGGATAGATTGGTTGCATGCAAATTATGCTTCTATTGATTGTAGAACCCGTAAGGGTTAAATTCCAATTCCCTGATGAGGGCGTCCATGAGTGGAAAAGTCATGATGTGGTGGTCAAGGGTATATTCATTTCTTGTCTTAAAGCCCAAAAGTTGATTTCTAAGGGTTATCTTTATCATCTTGTGAGGGTTAGGGATATTGAGTCCAAAGTTCTTCCTATCGAATTGGTTTCGATGGTTATTGAGTTTCTTGATGTCTTTCCCGATGAACTTCTTGGTGTTCCTCCCCAAAGGAAAACAGATTTTGGTATAGATCTCCTTCCCGATACTCAACCCATTTCTATTCCCCCTTATCGTATGGCCCGGTAGAGTTGAAGTAGTTGAAGGAGCAATTATGGGATTTGTTGGAGAAGGGTTTTATAAGGACTATTAAGTCACCTTAGGGTGGATCGATATTGTTTGTAAAGAAGAAGGATGGTTCTCTTAGGATATGCATTGATTACCGGCAACTTAATAGAGTCACCATAAAGAACAAGTACCCTCCACCAAGGATTGATGACCTTTTTGATCAACTTCAAGGGGCTATTCACTTTTCTAAGATTGATCTTTGGTCTAGGTATCACCAAGTGAAAGTGAAGGAGTGTGACATTCCCAAGATGGCTTTCTGAACTAGGTATGGGCACTTTGAGTTTGTGGTTATGTCCTTTTGATTGACTAATGTACCAGCTATATATATGGATCTCATGAACAGGGTCTTTAAACCCTACCTTGACTTGTTTATGGTGATTTTTATTGATGATATCTTAATTTATTCCCATAGCAAAGAGGAGCATGTGGATCACTTGAGGGTGGTGTTGCAAATCTTGAGGGAGGAGAGGTTGTATGTAAAATATGAGAAATGTGAGTTTTGGTTGAAAGAGATTGCTTTTCTAAGACATGTGGTGTCGGGTGATTGCATTAAGGTGGATCCTGAGAAGACGGAGGTGATTAGAAATTTGCCTAGACCTTAGGCTCCATCATACATTAGAAGTTTCTTGGGTTTGGCGGGCTATTACCGTAGATTTGTGAATGATTTCTCTTCTATTGCTTCTCCTATGACTAAATTTACACAAAAGAAGGTGAAATTTGTGTGAACTGATGAGTGTAAGAAGAGTTTTCAAACTTTGAAAGATAAGCTTGTCTTCATTCCTATCTTAGCTCTACCGGAAGGGTTGGAAGGATTTGTTGTATGTTGTGATGCCTCAAGAATTGGTTTGGCATGTGTTTTGATGCAAAGTGGTAAGGTGATAGCGTATGCCTCTAGACAACTTAAGTTGTATGAGAAGAATTATCCCACCCATGATCTTGAATTGGTGGCCATGATATTTGCTTAAAAATTTGGCGTCTCTACTTGTATGGGGTTCATGTTGATGTGTTCACCGACCACAAGAGTCTCCAATATGTGTTCACCCGAAAAGGTCTTAACTTGAGACAAAGAAGGTGGTTCAAGCATTAAAGATTATGATATGAGTGTACATTATCACCTCGGCAAAGCTAATGTTGTAGCCGATGCTTTAAGTAGGATGTCTATAAGTAGTCTAGCTCATGTTTATGATGGTGGAAAAGAGGTGGCTAGAGAGGTTCACCAGTTGGCTAGATTGGGGGTTAGGTTGGATGAAGTTGATAATGGGGGTGTAGTGGTTGTTGATGGCTCTAAATCTTCTTAGATTGAGGAGGTAAAAGTAAAACAAGATATTGACCCCACCTTGCTAGAGTTGAAGGCCTTGGTGAGAGATGATAAAGTGGAGGTTTTCTTCCAAGGGAGAGATGGTACCCTTAGGTACCAAGGTAGATTGTGTGTGCCAAATGTGGGTGATTTGAAAGAATTGATCTTGAAGGAGGACCATACTTCATCCTATTCCATTCACCCCGGTTCTACAAAGATGTATGGAGACTTGAAGGAAGTGTATTGGTATGGTAACATGAAGAGAGACATTGCCAAGTTCATATCGGGGTGTCACAATTGCCAATAAGTGAAAGCCGAACATCAAAGGCCGGGTGGCCTAGCCTAAGATATAGAGGTTCCTACTTGGAAGTGGGAAGAGATCAACATGGATTTTGTGGTTGGGTTGTATATGACTAGGAAACATTTTGACTCTATTTGGGTTGTTGTGGATAGAATGAAAAAGTCGGTTCACTTCCTATCAGTCAAAACTACCTATGGTACCAAAGATTATTCCAAAGCTATACATTTATGAGTTGGTTAGGTTGCATGGGATGCCCTTGTCAATCATTTTGGATCATAGTGCTCAATTCACTTCTCACATTTGGAGGTCCTTCCAAAGAGGTTTTGGTACCAAGCTTAAGCTTAGCACGACTTTTCATCCTCAAACGGATGGTCAAGCCGAGAGAACTATCCAAACTCTTGAGGATATCTTAGAGCTTGTGTTTTGGAGTCTAAAGGTAGTTGGGATGAACATCTTCCATGAAATGACCTCAAAAAGTGCCCAAAAATATGTCTTGAAAATGCCCGGAATCTTAATTTCTATATATCTCAAAATTGGTGCATGATATCAAAATTTCAACTTCATATTCTTTTTCAGGGGGTCAAAAATAGGGGGAGAAGGGTCCTATCCCGATTTTAGAGCAATCAAATCACAATTTCAAATTTTCAAAATTTTAATTTCTAGAATCAATCTGCGGCGATGCTGCGACGCGTAGCTATCGCGAACATTGTAAACTTAGTCTTCGCGACAGGTCTGCGACGCAGATATGTGTAAAGTCTGTGCAGTTATTTTTCTTGTAGTCCAAGACTTTTGAGTCTTGGGCCTAAGTGTTCCCAAACGTGTTTTTACCTATACTTACCCATATTTCACCCTTATATCATCCTAAACATTCCCTAATACTCACTCAAACACTTAGTCTTATATTTCTATCAATATTCAAATCTCAAACCATCATTCGGATTTCAAGATTCTCCTTCAAGCTTCAAGTTTCCATCTCCAATCTTCGTCAAGGTTTCTCCAAAAGCTAAGGTATGTAGGTTTCTTTCATGGGTTCATTTCACCGATGATACCCAAGCTTCCTTTTCTGAAAAAATTGGATGATTTAATGTTGATTTACAAATGGGTCTTGCATATTATGAAAATCACTACACACTATGTTAAAGCTATGTGAAATTGTGACTATTTTGCAATGTTTTGAGCTATAAGTCTTGGATCTATTGTAAGATTTGAGGAGGAGTTTTGATGTATATTGCTTGAGGGTGTTGCAAGGTGTTGATTGATGGTTTTACAATGGATCTTCTTGCATGATTTCATCTCAATATTTCATGATTTTACACTAGTACTACACACCCTCTAAGTGTTTAATAAAATATTCGCCTCGGGTTTCTTGAGGAATTGAAGGTCTAATGCATGTCTTATGAGTTGAATGATGTTATGATGATTATGTGATGATGAAAAAGAATGTATAAATGTATGTTTAATCTTATAAAGCACCAATGGTATTGCAAGTGAATTTTTAGGCTCTCATATTGTTATGTTCTTGAGAATTATTGATGAGCTATGAGGTTCTTATCCTAAGGTTTATGTTCTTGTGCATTATGAAGCCTACTAGAAGGGGTTATGAATTATGCTATGTGTTTTACCCTCTAGTACAAGGCCAATTCCAGCATATAGGGGTTGTGGATTATGTTGTACATTTTACCCTCATGTATGAAGTTATGCTATTCACTTATTCATGTCTACATGTAGGGATTACGAATTATGTGATACTCTTTACCCTCGTGTATGATTTAGGATTATGCTATGTACTCATTTGAGATTATGGCATGCACTCATATTAACATGTAGGGGTTATGAACTATGTTGTACTCCTTACCCTCATGTATGATTTGAGGTTATGAAATACACTCATATGTAAGGGTTATGAACTATGTGGAATGCCTTACACTCATAAGCACACATGTAGAAGCTATGACTTATGCTACCTTTTACCCTCATGTGCTATTCATTACTCATGTAGCACCTATTACCTACTGAAGGGGTAATGACTCATGCTAAATCCCTCAAACTCTAGTAGAAGGTATTTGGATGATCTAATCATGTTATCTTATTGGGTTAAACAACCTATGTAAGAATGATTATTTTTAATTATGTTTTACTACAACCATTGTTCATGCATGCCATGTTGCTAACATACTATCTCTTGTTATGATTATGCATTTTGATTGTATCGCCTATCCCTTGTTGCATTGCATCCCACATATTTAGTACATTCCAATGTACTAACGCATGCTTTATGCCTACATGATATCACCATGTAGGAACCAGAGCCCCGCTTGAGCATCTCCACCTACGTGGCTAGTACTGTTTCACTCAAGCTTATTGGTGAGTCCTCCATTCCGGGGACGTTGGTCTATGTTTCTTATGCTACTTTCTTCTTTATTTCTATTTTGACTATGAGGGTGAGCCCAGTTACTTGGCCCCCACTAAGTATCTATGTTTAGAGGTGTTGTTGGACAAGTTATGTATTATACTTGAGCTTGACTCATTTATGGTATTTAAGTATTACTCTCTTTCTCTATCTCTCCCTTAGTCCCACTTCCCTTTGTTTATGCTTATCCCTTATTGTTATTTTAATTACTTTCACGACCAAGCATGTGTAATGATATGCTATGAGTCTTGTTTGGGGTTCCTTTGGGTTCCCTATTCAACAGTCACGTCTAGGCCCTAGGTTTGTGTCTTGACAAAGGTGGTATCAGACCCCTAGGTTGTTAGATCCTCGGAGTCCAACACACCATGTCAATTAGAGACTTATTCATGTTTGTTTTGTGCACCACAATTATGAGTAGGAGGCTATGAGATGTTTTAGGAAATGTTTCCCTTCTTCATGTTATATGTCATGCTATAGAGTTGAAGTAAGTTTTCCCCCCCTAACAATTGTTCTTTACCGTGCTAGTTGATCATGCCCAATCCAAGAGGAGGAAGAGCCTGTGCTCCCGAGGGACAACCGGCTAATGGAGAGCTTCGGGAAGCTCTCACTTGCCTTGCTTAAGTTGTGGCCAATCAAGTCAACCAAGGGGCCCAAGCCCTTCATGCCCCTAAATCGGCTTCTCGGGTGAGAGACTTCATGAGGATAAACCCGCCAGAGTTCTATGGTTCAAAGGTGGATAAAGATCCACAAGCTTTTGTTGATGAGATTTATAAGGTATTCGCCATCATGGGTATTATATTGGAAGATAAGGCAGAATTAGCGGCCTACCAACTCAAGAGGGTAGCACATATATGGTACAACTAATGGAGGGAGGAGAAGAGAATCCACAATGTGGTGCTTTGGGTGGAGTTCAAGGCGGCTTTCCTTGGTCGGTACTTCCCTCTTGAGCTTAGTGAAGCCAAATTGGTGAAATTCATGAATTTGAGACAAGGGTCAATGAGTATGAGATAGTATGCCCTCAAGTTCAAACAACTCTCTAAGTATGCCCCTCACTTGGTTGCCGACCCAAGGGCTAGAATGAATAAGTTCGTGATGGGTGTATCTGACTTGGTAAGTGAAGAATGTCACTCCGCTATGTTGATTAGTGATATGGACTTGTCCCATTTGATGTCCTATGCCAAACAAATGGAGATGGAGAAGCTTAGAAAGAAAAGTAGTGGGGAGTCCAAGAGGGAACGGTTTGAGGATGATCGGTTCCAAGGGAGTGATGGTGGAATGAGTTTTCCAAAATGCCCAAAATGTGAAAGGCATCATCATGGCAAATGCTTAAAGAATTCAAGAGAATGTTATGAATGTGGGAAGGAAGGTCACAAGCTTATTGATTGCCCTTATATCCGAAACAAAGGCAAGGAGGGTTGTCCTCAAGGCCAAGGTGAGTTTCTTTGACTTTGATGTGTATGCATGGGAAGGTTCTGGTCTTCCTATTCCTTTCATTTTTTTCCACTTGTTGCTTTTGGGCTTCATGTGTGTCCTGGGTGGTTATGTGAACCTTTGGTGTCTACACCTTTGTTGAGTCTATTGTTATTAGAAGGTCATCGGTATTGCTCTGTGTTCTTATTGCATTAAGTCTTGCCTTGTGCCTTGTTGAATTCAATGTGGTGGATTTTATATCATTCTTGGGTTGGATTTGTAGCATGCATATTGTGTCTCCATAGATGGTAGGTCCCGTAGAGTTAAATCCTAATTCCATTTTTAAACCCGCCTTTGAGTGGTAGTGAAGGGATAAGTCTATTTCTTGTTTTAAGGTACAATTGATCTCTAGAGATTGCATTTTTCATCTTGTAAGAGTTAGGGGTGGTGAACCCAAGTTATTTCTATTGAGTTGTTTCTGGTGATCAATAAGCCCTTGATGTCCTTTCCGATATCTTGAATTTGTGGTGTGTCTTTTGGTTTGATCTATGCACCGGTCATGTTTATAGGTCTCATGAATAGGGTCTTTAGTTCCTACCTTGCTAAGTTTGTGGTGGTTCTTGGTGATGATGTGTTGGTTGTTTTCGATAGTGAGGGAGAACTTATGAATCATTTGAGGGTGATATTGTGAATTTGGAGGAAGTGAGGTTGTTTGCTATTCATGGAAAGTGGAGACCTTTGGGAGACAAGAAGATGGTTGGACGAGGTTAAGAATGGTGGTGTAGTGGCTTTTATGGTCCCGAATCTTCTTTGGTTGAAGGGGTCTAGTTGAGCAAGACGTTGATTTCTGTCTTGATAAAGTTAGAGGTTTTCTCCGAAGGGGGTGATGGTGACTTGGTGCTAAGTGGTTGGTGTGTGTGTGTTCAAGGTTTATTGATGAGAAGGTGGTGTCGATAAGACTCTTTGGAAGGTTCGTCAAGTCGAAAGTGTCTTTCGGGGAGCAGGCATGGAGAAACAACATCCATATCTCTTTCATTTCTATTCGAGCTTATGGTGATATTTCTAGTCCTTTCATGATTCCAAGCCTTATGTTTC
Organism: Solanum ossicruentum; assembly: GCA_025774065.1. Classification (NCBI taxonomy): domain Eukaryota; kingdom Viridiplantae; phylum Streptophyta; class Magnoliopsida; order Solanales; family Solanaceae; genus Solanum; species Solanum ossicruentum. The sequence goes on from JAOTQR010045198.1 coordinate 10,929, forward strand.
AGCCGTTATGTCATTTGCATGCATTCATGTTTATGTAAACAAGTTCGTGGTAATTTTTGACATTTATGCTGATATTTTGAGAATGGTGTTTTAGATGTATTATTGCATTCTTGTTGGGGATGACTTGCTTATGATTACTCTTCTCATATATGATTCTTTGACATTTAGAGAAGAATCTTCCAAAGGGAGAGATATTGAAACGACCCCAAAAAGTGCCCGAAAATGTTCCTCGAAAATACCTGGAATCTTAATTTCCATATATCTCAAAATCTGTCTGTGATATAAAAAATCTGACTTCATATTCTTGTTCAGAGGGTCAAAATTAGAGGGAAAAAGGTCTAATCTCAATTTTAGAGCAATCGAATAATAATTTCAAATTTCTAAAATTTCAATTTCTAGAATCGTTCCGCGACTGTCAGTGACGCGGACCTGGCGCGGACATGTGTAAACTTAGTCTCTGCGATAGGTCCGTGAAGCGGACCTGTGTAAAGTCTGCCTAGTTATTTTTCTTGCAGTCCAAGAATTTTGAGTCTTGGGCCTAAGTGTTCCCAAACATGTTTTTACCTATAGTTAGCCATATTTCACCCGCATATCATCCTAAATATTCCTCAATACTCACTCAAACACTTAGCTTATATTTATCTCATAATTCAAGTCTCAAACCCTCATCCGGATCTAAAGATTCTCCTTCAAGCTTCAAGTCTCCATCTCCAATCTTCTTCAAGGTTTCTCCAAAAGCTAAGGTATGTGGGTATCTTTCATGGGTTTCTCTCGCCCATGATACCCAAGCTTCCTATTTTTAAAAAATTACATAATTTAGAGTTGATTTACAAATGGGTCTTGCATATTGTGAAAACTATTGCATACTATGTTAAAGCTATGTGAAATTATGACTGTTTTGCTATGTTTTTATATATAAGTCTTGGATCTATTGTAAAATTTGAGGGAGGGGGGGTTGACGTATATTTCTTGAGGGTGTTGCAAGGTGTTGATTGATAGTTTCTCAATGGATTTTCTTGCATGATTTCATCTCTATATTTCATGATTTTGCACTAGCACTACACACCCTCTAAGTGTTTGATAAGATGGCCGGCTAGGGTTTCTCGTGTAATTGAAGGTCCAATGCATGTCTTATAAGTTGAATGATGTTATGATGATTATATGATGATGAAAAGGAATGTACATATGTGTTTTTAATCTTGTAAAACACCTATGGTATTGCAAGTGAATTGTTAGGCTCTTGTATTGTTATGTTCCTAGGAATTGTTGATGAGTTATGGGGGTTCTTATATGTTCTTGTGTATTTTGAAGCCTACTAGAAGGGGTTATGAATTATTCTATGTGTTTTACCCTCTAGTGCAAGTCCAATTCCTACATGTAGGGGTTATGGATTATGTTGTACACTTTACCCTCATGTACGAAGTTATGCTATTCACTTACTCATTCCTACATGTAGGGGTTACGAATTATGTGATACTCCTTTCCCTCATGTATGATTTGGGGTTATTCTATGTACTCATTTGAGGTTATGGCATGCACTCATATTCACATGTAGGGGTTATGAACTATGTTGTACACCTTACCTTCATGTATGATTTCAGGTTATGAAATACACTCATTTGAAGGGGTTATGAACTATGTGGAATGCCTTACCCTCATATGCATACATGTAGGGGATATGACATATGCTACCTTTTACCCTCATGTGCTATTCACTATCTCTTGTAGCACCCATTACCTACTAGAACGGGTCATGATTCATGCTAAATCGCTCACCCTCTAGTACAACGTATTTGGATGATCTAATCATGTTATCTTATTGGGTTAAACAACCTATGTAAGAATGATTATTTTCAAGCATGTTTTACTACAATCATTGTTCATGCATGCCATATTGCTAATATAATATCTCTTGTTATGATTATTCATTTTGATTATATCGCCTATCCCTTGTTGCATTGCATCCCACATACTTAGGACATTCCAACATACTAACGCATTCTCTATGCCTACATGATATCACCATGTAGGAACCGGAGCCTCGTTTGAGCATCTCCACCCATATGGCTAGTATGGTTTCACTCAATCTTGTTGGTGAGTCCTCCTTATTGTTTCTTATGCTATGTATTGATATTTTCTACTTTGTTGCTGTTTTAACTTTGAGGATAAGCCCGGTTACTTTGTCTTGGCCCCTGCTAAGTATCCATATTTAGAGGTGTTGTTGGACAAGTTGTGTATTATGCTTGAGCTTGACTCATTTATGGTATTTAAGTATTACTCTCTTTCTCTAGCTCTCCCATAGTCCCACTTCCCCTTGTTTATGCTTATCCCTTGTTGTTATTTTAATTGCTTCTGTGACCAAGGATATGTAATGACATGCTATGAGACTTGTTTGGGGTTCCTTCGGGTTCCCCATTCGGCGGTCACGTCTAGGCCCTAGGTTTGGGACGTGACATTCTACTCATTGAGTTTGCTTACAACAATAACTACCACTCAAGTATTGGTATGGCTCCTTTTGAAGCTCTTTATGGTAGGCATTGTAGATCCTCGTGGTTTGAAGTGAGGGAAATGACTTTGCTAGGTCCGGATTTTGTCATGGAAACCTTAGAGAAGGTGAGGTTGATTAGGGATAGATTGAAAATAGCCCAAAGTAGACAAAAAGTCATATTCCGATGTGAGGAGAAGATATCTTGAGTTTAAGGTTAGTGATTGGGTCTATTTGAAGATCTTATCCCTGAAGGGTGTGGTTCGATTTGGCAAGAAGGGGAATTTAAGTCCAAGGTTTGTGGGTCCTTATAAAGTTTTGAGGAGAGTGGGTAAGGTTGCATAGAGTTGGAGTTGCCTATGGATATGTACATAGTTCATCCGGTCTTCCATATGTCCATGTTAAGAAAGTGGAGGGGGGACCCAAGTGCCATAGTGCCCTTGAATGTTGGTCCCGATAGAGATTTTGGATAGACAAGTAAAGAGGTTGGGAAACAAAGATGTAGCTTCCATCAAGTTCCTTTGGAGGAAGCAACAAGTTGAAAATGCCACAGGGGAAGTCGAGGTGGAATGAGAAAGCGATACCCATATCTTTTCCACTCTACTCAAGCTGAAGGTACTAATTTAAGTCTCCTATATGATTTCAAGTCATAAGTTTTAGTCCTTATGTCATTTTTCATGCATTCATGTTTGTGTTGATAAGTCTAAGGTGATTTTTGATACTTATGTTGAGATTTTTGAAAATGATGTTTAAATACATTTGTTGCATTCATGTAGGGTTGAAATACTATGATTACTTCTTATGTATTTTTCTTTGACATTTAGGGACGAATGTTCCCAAGGGGAAGAAACTAAAATGCCCCAAAATGCTCTTCAGAAATGCCCATAATCATAATTTCTATATATCTCAAAATTCGTGCGCGATATCAAAAATTCGAGTTCATATTCTTAATCATGAAAAAAATTGAGTGAGAAATAGGTATAACTCTGATTTTAGAGGACCTGTAGCGAAAAATAATTTTCACAAAAATTTGATTTCCAGTAGACATCCACGCCCTGACCACGATGCGCCAGGGGTGTGGATCAGTGTAGGAGTTGCCTGCACAATGGGTCCATGTTGAAGAACTGACACAGACCAGTGTATTATTTTCCTTGGTTTTTTTCATTTTGGCCCAAGAACCTTGGGGTCATAGCCCTTGCCTACTTATGCGCGAAAACACCTATACTTAGCCATTTTTCAACTCTATATCACTCATGACTCTCTCAAAACCCTCTCCAAGACTTAACCAAATATTTCATCCCAATTCAAGTGTCTCAAACATAACTCTGGATCTCAAGAACTCCATTCCAGCTTCAAGTTTTCTTCAAGTCCTCATCATGGAATCCCCAAATTTAGGTATGTGGGTTTCATCCAATAGGTCCTTTCACCCATGGAGCCCAATCTCCATTTTTATGAAAATTGCATGTTTTCAAGTTGTATTATCTATGGGTATCTTCCATTATGGATTATGAGTATAAATTATGTTGGGATTTTATGAAATGTTGATTTATTATAAATGACTATCTATTTCAAGCTTGTACTATAAATGGATTTTGTCTATTGAGAC
>JAOTQR010045268.1:0-15013 GCA_025774065.1 Solanum ossicruentum
CACCTTTAAAAATACCCAATCACCTACTGAAAATTCTAGTCCTCTTCTCCTGGCATCCGCATATGATTTGTGACGACCTTGGGCTATTTCTAGTCGCTGCTGTATTACCTTAACTTTTTTCATGGCTTGTTGTACTAGATCTGGCCCAAGTAAGGTGGTTTTACCCACTTCAAACCATCCAATTGACGATCTACATTTCCTTCCATACAAGGCCTCATAAGGTGCTATCTTGATACTCGTGTTGTAGCTATTGTTATAGGCAAACTCAATAAGTGGCAAATGGTCCACCCAATTACCTTTAAAGTCCAATGCACAAGCTCACAACATATCTTCAAGTGTCTAAATGGTGCGTTTTGCTTGATTGTCCATTTGAGGGTGGAAAGCCATACTCAAATTCACTTGTGTCCCTAAACTCCTTTAGAATGTTAGGCCAAAAACTAAAGACCAAGACTACGAGACAAACATATGAGTTGTAGCCCAAGTAACGACTCGTACCTATGGGTCATACCAATTCAGTCCAAGATGCTAAGAACCTGATACAACAACCCGACTATGACTCGTAGGTCAACTTACGAGTCATAACTGTGAAACTTATCAACTGTCAGCTATCTTTTCTATGTAAATTCTAGGGTTTCTTTGTAGATACTATATATAGTTTAAGTTGGATTTTTTTTGGGAGTTCGACCAGTAGACTTTTCACCATTACATTTTGCAGCTTTTCTTAGGTTTTTAGAGTAGTTTATTGTTCTCTCCTGGAAAAACCATTTTTGGGGATTGCAAATCTTGCCTTGTACTCATTATTGATGAATCAAGCTTATGGGTTTGCAACTTGTGGTGCCTATCTCCTTCATTTTTATTGGTAAAACTCTCAACTATGTCTATTATATGCATTTTTGTGTGTTTTGCTTTAGCCATGAGTAGCTAAACACCCATAACTTGGAGTTGTGGGAACCATGGATAGTTGACTTGAAATAACCTAGTTTTCTTGCATTTTTATGAATGGGGTTTTGCATGTATTATCTATTTCCCTTCATTTTTATTGTTGTTTGGTGGTGGCTAACACCAAACCCTGCCTACTATCACGATCCTGACCAAGGTAATGACAAATAGGAAAAGAGAAGTAGATGATAGAATTCAATTGATTTGTTCTAGTCTAATCAACCAAACCTGACCAAGAGGAGGTTGACTAGGATTATTGGTAATGGTTAGTTGGCACGCCATGGTGGTCGACCAAGAGCCATGGTGAAATTCGAGCTTCACCTTCACAAGAGGACTGGAAGAACTTAAGTTATCATCCTGCATGCGAATCACCAATTATAGTTATGTATCTAGGGTAACCAAGTCGACGAACCATGGGGAACACCATACCCAAGTTGTTCCTAAAATTGAGGGTTTCCTTGCGTTATATTTAGTGTTTGTTTTATTTTGTTTTTGAATCACAAAAAACCCCCCATTTAGAGATTGTAGTCATAAATACTAGAAATGATTAGTGGTGAAGTATTTAGTCAAGCCCTGTATTCCCCGTAGATTCGACCCTAACCTCGGTTAGGTTAATTACTGATAGTGATCGCTTTTTTATTGGAGCGTAAACATCATCAAAAAATTATGGCACCGTTGCGGAGGAATACAACAAGGTTTTGATTTGATTTTACTATTAGTTAGTTCTAGTGTTAATTTCTAGAATCTCTTGTACTTTAATTTTTTTTTTGTTGTTTGATTTCTTTTGCAAGGTGTACTAGGTTGTATGCCCAACACAAGGAGCCAAGGCAATCCCTTAACTCCACTAAATTTGGAGATCCATAGTCTACCAAGAAGGATGACTCAAGTGAATGATCATATTGAGGTTGAGGAGTTTATGCATTTGAATGACGATATGGATAGAGGGGAAAATCTACGACCAAGGGATAATAAGCCACGGCTCAGGAACTTCAATGAAAATGCTTATTGATGGAATCAATGTTAATTGAACCCTATGGCTATGGATGTTATCGGTGCTATAGTACTGCCTCCTTTATCGACAAATACTAAGTTCACAGTATCGATTAGATTTCTCTAAATGCTCCAAAACTGTGGTCTATTCATAAGGCTACTTCGCAGGATCCCCACTGTCATCTTCATAATGTGGTGTTTGTGTGTAAAAGTGTCATGGGGACACAAAACCTTTCTCTTGATAATGTTGGGTTAAGAGTGTTTCCACTATCATTGACTGGCAATGTAGTTGTATGGTTGTCTGAGTTTCCTCCGAGCATTATCACAAGTTGCGCTGAACTTCAGAGAGTATTCCTTGAAAGATACTTCCCAAGATCTATCAAGTTGAAGCTCAAGGATCAAATCAACAACTTTGAGCAATTGTGAGGTGATTCTATTAGCACAACATGAGAGAGCTTTACTAAATGCTTGAGGATAGTTCCCAATCATAAGATTGTCGATGATGCCTTGGTCGAGATATTTTATCGGGCATTGGACGAGAATAGTCAAGCTTGCGTCGATACAATCATGGGAGGCATGCTTTTAGACTAACCTTTTGCATTGATAGCCGTAAGATTAGAACAAGTGGTCAAAAAATAGAGCATTAGGGCAACGAGAGTGAGGTGTCATGAAACCTTCTTGTATGGTTAATAGCAATATTGAGCAAGCAAAAGTAAACAAAGAGATCATGGAGCAACTTGCTCAACCTCTCACAAGCATGGACTTACTCTTGAAGCAAAACCAAGCAAGCATCCATGTGGTCACTAAACAACCTTCGAAGGCTCCTACCTATGATGATTCGTTCTTTAATGAAGATGCATGTTTTGTAAGCAACTAAGTGACGGGTTTCTGAAACAACTCCCAAGTGTCCAATTCGGACTAGGAGGCAAGGTTTCGGAAATCAAGGTTGAAACTTCAACCATGATGGGATTGATAGAGACAATCGGGGTGGATACTATGAGAGAGAAAGAGTGTCAGACACAAAATGGGGGAGAAGAGAGGGCTACAAAAATGGTCCTTATGTGCCCCTTCACAACCGTGATGCCGGGTCAAGTAACTCCAGTATCGAAGGTATGTTTGAAAAATTGTTGAAACGAGCTGACCATCAAGTTGAGACTTTAAAGGGAATGAAAGTGGATATTTCTAGTATTAACCAAAAGATAGAGATTCATTATGTGGCAATCAAGCAACTTGAACATTAATTTGGACAAGTGTCTTCACAGTTGAACTAACGCTAGAAAGGTACCCTACCTAGCAATATGATTCAAAATCCTAAAAATGAATGGCATTGCATGGTGGTGATGACTAGGAGTGGCAAAAGCACGGTAGATCCCCATATGCCAAAGGTGGAAAATGGGAACCACAAGAGGAGAATGAATGAAGGAACCCAAGCATGCATCATCGAAGAGCGATCCAAGAAGTATAAAACCTTTCAGAGGCCTCCTCCTCCTTTCCCTCAAAGGCTTGGAAAGAGAAAGGAGGAAGGTAAGTTTGAACAGTTTCTTGTGGTGTTAAAAAAGTTGTCAATGTACGTTCCTTTAGTTGAGGCCCTTGAGAGGATGCCGGGACATGCCAAATGGATGAAAGACCTAGTAAAAAGAAGCTAAAAGTGAGCCAAGACCTCTCCAAAAATGTTCAATGTTGTCGTGCCATAACTACAAAGTCATTAGTGCAAAAGCGTGAAGACCTGGGTGCATTCACCATACCATGCACTCTAGGAGGACTAGTGTCTACTAAATCACTGTGTCATTTGGGGGCTAGCATTTATTTAATGCCTCTTTCCATATTCAAAAAGCTCGATTTTGGGAGCCTTGTACCTACAAAGATGCAATTGTTGATGGCAGATAGAACAGTCAAGAAGCCTGTAGGGATCTTGTATGATGTGCTGGTAAAGGTAGACAAATTTATATTTCCCGTATATTTTGTTATACTTGACTGTGAGGTTGATTTTGCTGTTCCAATCATTTTGGGAAGACCTTTCTTAGCCACAGGTCGAGCATTAGTAGATATGAGAAGAGTCTACTCACTTTCAGGTTTAGTCAAGAAGCAGTGGTGTTTCAACTAGGTAGCAGGATGGGAAGAGTTCTGAGTTCCAAGTCATCTTAATGATTTCAATGGATGAGGATGATAAAGCTGAAATCCCGATAGAATTGATTTCAATGGATGAGGATGATAAAGCTGAAATCCCGATACAATTGAGGCTTGGGGTTGACCCTTTGGTAGTTTTGTTGATTAACTTTGATGGTGACAACATTCTTGATCATGAGGAAACAGTAAATGCTCTTGGATGTCATTTGGGCCGAGGCAACAAGCAGGGTTGGATTTGGACTTATGCAGCAGGAAGACGCCACCTACAAAGCCCTCTGTAGAAGTTCCACCAGAGTTAGAGTTAAAGGCATTACTATAGCATCTGAAATATGCATACTTGGGAGAGAGTAGTACATTACCTGTCATCATTACAACAGATTTGATTGAAGCTTAGACAAAAGCCCTAGACTCAGTTTTCAAGCAGTACAAGAGAGCTATTGGGTGGACAATTGCAGACATCATTGGCATGCCCCCGGGGATATGCACTCATAAGATGCAGCTAGTCAAAGATTACAAATTGAGTATTGAGCATCAAAGGCGATTGAATCCCCCAATGCAAGAGGTTGTGAGGAAAGAAATCATCAAGTGGTTAGATGCTGGAGTAGTCTACCCAATTGCTGCCAGTGAGTAGATGAGTCTAATGCAGTGTGTTCCAAAGAAGGGAGGCATCACAGTGGTGCCTAATGCAAAGAATGAGTTGATACCCATGAGACCAGTCACTAGATGGAGAGTGTGCAGGACTATAGAAAATTACATGCTTCCACCGAGAAGGTTCATTTTCCTATACCCTTCATGGATCAGATACTCGATAGACTGGCAGAAAAGGGATGGTATTGTTTCCTTGATGGGTATTCCAGGTAAAGTCAAAATGTTATTATGCCTGAGGATCAAGAGAAGACAACATTCACATGCCCCTATGGTATCTTTGCATTTAAGAGAATGCCCTTTGGACTTTGCAACGCTCCATCCACATTTCAGAGATGCATGATATCTATCGTTTTTGATATGGTTGAAAATACTATTGAGGTGTTCATGGATGACTTTAGTTTTGTTGGCCAGTCTTTTGAAAAAAGCCTTTTACATTTGCATGATGTGTTGCAGAGAAATGCCTAAACTAGGAGAAATGTCATTTCATGATCAAAGAGTGCATCGTACTTGGTCACAGAATTTCGAGCAAAGGAATTGAGGTGGATAAAGCAAAAATCAAGGTGATAAGAAAAATTACCGCCACTAATTTTGGTAAAAAGGTATATGGGTGACATGGAAGAGATCAAAATAGTGGAAGATTGGGACCTTAAAGAGGCATGAATGCAAAAGCTTCTTAGCGTGCTGCGACAATAAATCAGGCTCTTCCTGGGAGGCGACCCAAGGTACTCCACTTGCACCTTTTCTTTATGTTTCTACTTGACAAAGTATCATGTTTTGGTGGGGCGGTGGAAGTTATGGATTAAGGTGAAGTCTGAGTAGCCTTAAGTCCATAATTTCCTCTATTTTTGATCCCAAGGTTTTCTTGTCGTATTTCTTTTTTCTTGTGGATGTTTAATTTTCTATTAAATCGGCATGTTTTAGGAAGTATAGATAATTTCTAAATGTATAGTAATGTTATCTTTTGGCATATTTATAGCTCGTAGATTTTCTTTAAACTTTTGATGAAAAATTGGGTACCTTCAAAAGTTTTGAGATTGTGATTATTGATGCATTAATACATTTTTAAGTATATGGAAATGTATGTTCTGATTTTGTTAAGGTAAGCTGAGACTGAAAGCATGACCTATTAGCCTATACTTGATTGTGGATGCAAATGTCATATGTGTTGTGAGTGTATTTTGCTACATTCATGCATCCTGTGTAGACTTAGAACTTACCTTGTTACTCTAAGATCGGTTTATGTGATGTGATGGAGATGGAAATGATCTTAGCCCCTTGTTCTTTGAGTGAAACCACTTTTAGACTAAATGACCCACCAAATAAGTGAGTGAATCCCTTGTCCCAAATTTTTGAGCTTCTTATGAACCCATTATTTCTTGACACTCTGTTGACTTAATCTTATTTTATGAAACACCTTGATTTTAGCCTTGGTCTATCCTTGAACATGTGAACTTTGACTGAGGCCAAAGGCCTTAGTTGAGGGTGGCTGCAGTTGGTGGCCCTGGTTTGAGGCATAGATATTGTGAACTTCATCTAAGGCTAAAAGCCTAGGTTGAGGGTGACCCTTATTGTGGTAAAGTAATGATAATAAGGTGGTTAGTTGGGAAATCAAGAAGGAAATAAAAAAGCATGAACCGAGTGAAGAAAAAAAGAAAAGTTCCTTAAATTGAGAAAAAGGATAAAATAATGAGTTTGAAATCAAGGCACAGCTGAAAAAAAGAAAGAAAGCACTTGAGAAAAGTTCAAAACAGGAGAATAAGGGGGGATTGATTTAAAAGGGCTGGATTATGAAAGAAAAAAAGTGTTGGTAAATATGGTTCAAGGATAGCTTTAATCACTATTTGCCAAAAGTGCCATACCAAAGCACCCTCAACCTATGTACAAGACTATAAGTCCTAAAGTGATCTAACTCCACGTTATCACCAAGCCAGAAGATGAGTATAGAGGCAAGCATATGGTATTAGTCAGTATGCTTGAATCTCAATTGTGAGAGTAAGCATGCTTCCTTAATCCCCGAAATCTAAATGCTTTTGAGTGAGTGTGAGGGCTTCTTTTCAAGTGAGGGCATTTGTACTACTTGAGTAGCATATGGCTACACTAGCGATTGTGGACGGGTGATGCTTCGTAGCTTGTCATAGTTAGATTCCCAAGTATCTCATTATGTTCTTGTTTGCTTAATAACGTTGCAATCCTATTTTGAAAATAGTGGTTGGGTACCTGAATTAGAGGAGTTGATATATATGTCATTAGTATAGTTACTATGCATTTCTCTTTGTCTGTGCAGATTGAGTCGTCGCTTGAGGACAACCAACAATTCATAATTGAGGGTGTTGATGTGCTGTAAAAATATAGCACATTTGGTGCCTGAAACAAGGGATATTGTGAGTTCTTAAAGCGACTTTTTAGTGTTTTGATGTGTTTTTGTGTTAATCTTATAGAAAAGTTAGGTTGGTATGATTTTGAAGAAAATTTACAGATTTTGCTGAAGCATAGGCCATACGAGCCCACCTACGAGTCGTAGCTCACTCTATGAGTCGTAGGTTATGTCGTAGCAAGAATTAGAGACCAAAAATCAGAAATCTGCCAAGTGAAGGTCACTCCTACAAGCCAAGCCTATGAGCGTAAGACACACTACGACTCGTACAGGTGGACTCGTAGTAAGAATCAGAGAGCGAAAATGTTGGACCAAAAACTGAAGACCAAGACTACGAGACAAATATACGAGTTGTAGCCCAAGAAATGACTCATACATATTAGTCGTACCAATCAGTCCAAGATGCCAAGAACCTCAGACAAGAACCCGACTACGACTCTTAGGTCATCCTATGAGTCGTAACTGCAATACTTATTAGCTGCCAGCTGTCTTTTCTGCGTAAATTCTAGGGTTATTTTGTAAATACTATATATAATTTAAGTTAGGTTTTTTTGGGGGAGTTTGACCAGTAGACTTTTCACCATTACAATTTGAAGCTTTTCTTAGGTTTTTAGAGCAATTTATTATTTTCTCTTGGAAAACCCATTTTTGGGGATTGTAAATCTTGCCTTATACTCATTGTTGATCAATCAAGCTCGTGGGTTTGCAACTTGTAGTGCCTATCTCCTTCATTATTATTCGTGAAACTCTCAACTATGTCTATTATATGCATTTTTATGTGTTTTGCTTTAGCCTTGAGTATCTAAACACCCACAACTTGGGGTTGTGGGAACCATGGGTAGTTGACTTGAAATAACCTAGTTTTCTTGCATTTCTATGATTGGGGTTTTGCTTGTATTATCTATTTCACTTCATTTTGATTGTTGTTTGGTGGTGGCCAACACCAAACCCTACATACTATCACGTTCCCGACCAAGGTAGTGACGAATAGGAAAAGGGAAGTAGATTACAAAATTCGATTGATATGTTCTTGCCTAATTTAACCAAACCTGACCAAGAGGAGGTTGACTAGGACTATTGATAACGGTTAGTTGGCATGCCATGGTGACTGACCAAGCGCCATGGTGAAATTTGACCTTCACCTTCACAAGAGGGCTAGAAGAACCTAAGTTACCGCCCTACATGTGAATCACCAATTATAGTTATGTATCTAGGGTAATCATGGGGAACACAATACCCTAGTTGTTCCCAAAATTGAGGGTTTCGTTGCATTATGGTTAGGGCTTGTTTTAGTTTGTTTTTGAATCACAAAAACCCCTCAGTTAGAGATTGTAGTCATAAATACTAGAAATGATTAGTAGTGAAGTCTTGCAATCAAGCCCTGTATTCCCTGTGGATTCGACCCTAACCTTGGTTAGGTTAATTATTGATAGCGACTGTTTTCTTATTGGAGCGTGAACAACATCTGTGTGCGGGCTTGTCTTCCCCTCATATTAGGCATGATCTAGCATAGCAAAGAACAATCATTGGGGAAGGGGGAAGGCTTACTTCAACTCTATAGCACGACTTAGAACATGAAGAAAGGAAACTTTTCCTGAACATCTCATAGCCTCCTACTCATGGTTGTGGTTCACAATACAACCATGAATAACATGATGTATTGGACTCCAAAGATCTGATAACGCTGGCTCTGCTGCCACCTTGGTCACGATCCAAGCATAGGGCCTAGACGTGATCGGCGAATAGGGAACCCGAAGGAACCCCAAACAAGCCTCGTAGCATATCATTACACATCCTTTGTCGCGAAAGTAATAGAATACATCAAAAGTTGTAAATTGGGACAACCAGGGCTAAGGGAACATTTCATATCATGAACAACAAGAGTTGATAGAGTCAAAGCTCATAACACAGATATATAGCATGTCCAACAACACATCTATTACATAAATAAGAGCGGGGGTCAAGACAAGCAACCAGGATCACCCTCATAGTTAAAATAATAATAAAGGAAAATGTCTCAGTATATAACAAGAGAAACTTAGAATAAGGTCCTCGAAGTGGAGAACTCACCAACTAGCTTGAGTAATACCGAACTAGCCATGCGGAGGAGGAGGATGATCAATTTGGACATTGGTTCCTACATGGTGACGTCATGTAGGCTGCATAGAGTATGCGTTAGTGTGTTTGATCATACTAAGTATGTAGGATACAATGCAACAAGAGATAGGCACCATAGTTGAAATGCATGGAAATAGACAATAGCTAGCATAATAACATTTTTATAACATGCATGATTTGTGCTTAAGTAAACCATGCTTACGTAGGACATAACATATGTGCAAGAAGAGACCATTACTATTGGTGGATTGTCACACCCTACCACCCTTGGTGATTGAGGTACAAACCCCATCAATAGGTTGGTGGATTGTCGTACCCTACCACCCTTGGTGCCAGAGTACAAACTCCCCAATAGGTTGATGGGTACAAACCTCATACGAGGTTGGTGGATCACCGTACCCTACCACCCTTGGTGCCGGACTATAAACCCCCCAATAGGTGGATGGGTACGAACCCTCAACAAGGTTACCCGGCTCACAACCCCCGGGTAGGGCATGGTCACATTCCAACATAATATAGAGAGCACCATATACATGTATTAATTTCATCATCATATCATCACCATATCATCATCATATAGTCATTAAACTCATAAGACATGCATTGGACCTTCAATTCCTCAAGAAACTATAACTGGACGTTTTATCAAACACTTAGAGGGTGTGTAGTGCTAGTGTAAAACCATACAATTTAAAGGTGAAATCATGCTAGAAAATTCAATTTAAAACCATTTAATGTTAAGTATAGGCATTTTCATGAGAACACTTAGACCCAAGACTTAAAAGTCTTGGACTAAGTTTTAAAAAATAGACACTTTTCTATACATAGGCGCGTCGCGGATGTGAGGCAGATTCCTCTCTTTAATTTGCATTTTGGCAATTTCGAAGTCTAATACAGTTGCTCTATAATCAGGGTTAGACCCTTTTTTCCCTAATTTTGTCCCCTATACAAGAATATGAAGTTGAATTTTTGATATCACACACGGATTTTGAGATATATAGAAATTACAACTTTGGGCACTTTCGAGACACATTTTTTGGCACTTCTTGGGGTCGTTTCAAATGTAAATCATAGCAGAATGCATAAAATCAAGGAATATTGACTTCAAGGTAAAACATGAACTTTAAAATTGATTTCATAAACAAGCATTCGTATAAAAATATGAGAATAACTGAAATATATGACTTTGAAAAAGTATATGGAATGGAATAATACCTCAAACTAAAATGGAAGTGAACAAAAAGAGATGAGGATAACAGGACATCATATTGGCCTGGCCTCCTAAGTAGCAACCTCAACTAACTAATTTTTCCAAAGAACTTTAACTAAAGAAACTTCTTTATTCCGTAACTTCCGAACTTGACAATCTAAAATCTCAATTAGAACTCCTTCATAAGACAAACTCTCTTTCACGTCCATACTCTCCAAAGGTATTATCGAGGTAGTATTGATGTTTACGCTCCAACAGTAAAGCAGTCGCAGTCAAGAATAAACCTAACCAAGGGTATAGGTCGAATCCACAAGGAATACAAGGCTTGACTATATTGATCCACTAACAATATTTTCAAGCATCGATTACTATATTCTCTAGAAAAGGGGTTTTGCAATTCATAATAAAGAACAAATGGAAATACTACACTACAAATGCGAGAGAAGACAATCAAATTGAGGGAAAACTTGAGAATTATGTCCCCCATGATTTATTGACTCAATTACCCTAGAAAACATAACTCAATCAAGACATTTCATGTAAAATGGTAACTTAGGTTCTTCCAGCCCTCTTGTGAAGGTGAAGGTCGAATTTCACCATCGCTCTTGGTTGACAACCACGGCGTGCCAACTAATCGTTACTCATTGTCCTAGTCAACCTCCTCTTGGTCAGGTTTAGTTGATTAAATGAGAACACATCAATCAAATCAGATCATCTACTTCCCTTCTCCTATTCTTCACTACCTTGGTCGGGATTGTGATAGTAGGTGGGGTTTGGTGTTGGCCGCCACCAAACAACATTCAAAATGAAAGGAAGTAGACAATATATGCAAATACCCAATCAAAGAAATGCGCAAAATCTAGGTTATTTCAAGTCAACTCCTCATGGTTCCCAAAACCCCAAGTTGTTGGTGTTTAGCTACTCATGGCTAAGGCTAACAATGAATATAAAAATCATGGTTTAGAGATTACCCAAGAATAATGAAGAATAAAACCACTTTGATATTGAAACCACAAGCTTATATTAATGGAGGTTGAGCACAATGTGATTTTCAATCCCCCAAAATGAGTCTTCAAAATGAAAAGATAAAATCTACACTAAACCCTGGAAAAGTTCTCTAAGAATATTCAAAGTAGCTTCCAAATCTGAGGAATGTTGAATCTCCCTTCCAAAAACCCTAGCATTAATTATTTATAATTTTTAAGAAAGGGATCTAAAAATAAAATTAAGAAAATACAGCTGGTAGCAGTTACGCCTAGCATATATGACTCGTAGGGTGAAACGACCCCAAAAAGTGCCCAAAAATGTGCTTGGGAATGGCCATAATTTTAAATTCCATACATCTCACAATTCATTTGTCATTTTGAAAATCTGACTCCATATTCTTGTTCAGAAGGTAAAAATTAGGGGACAAGGGATCTAATCCCAATATTAGAACAATCGAATCACAATTTCAAATTTCTAAAATTTCAATTTCTAGTGACGATCCGCGACAGCGCCGCGACGCATAGCTGTTGCGGATATGTGTTAATTTGGTCTCTATTATAGGTCCATATCGTTGGGGCTTGTGTATTTCATTGCCAGTGATTTCTATCTCAGTCCAAGGCTTTTGGGTCTTGGCCTAAGTGTTCCCAAACGTGTTTTTATTTATACTTAGCTAAATATCACCCTTATAACATCCTAAGCATTTCCCAATACTCCCCAAAACACTTGGTCATATTTTCACTCCTAGAACTCAAGAGCCAAACCCTCATCCTAAGCTAAGGTTTCCTTTAAGGTTCTTCTTCAAGTTTCAAGTCTCTATCTCCAATCTTCACCAAGTTCATCTCTAAGCTAAGATATGTAGGTTTAGCTATTAGATTCTTCCACCCATGGTGTTTTAATTTCCTTTTTACTCAACTTGCATGATTTAAAGTTGATTTTACATATGGATCTTGTATATTAAGAAATTTACTGCACAGTGATTTGAGTTCATGAAAGTATGATTATTTTAGCATTTTTTGAGCTCTAAATCTTGGATCTAATATTAGATTAGATGAGGAATTTTGATGTGAGTGTCTTAGGGGAGTTGAAAAGTATTGATTGATGGTTTTAAAATAGATTTTAATACATGATTTCATCTCTAAATTGCATGGTCTTTTACCCCCATTACACACCGCCCAAGTGTTTGATAAAATGTCCGGCTAGGGTTTCTTGAGGAATTGAAGGTCAAAGTATGAGATATGATATGATTAACTATATGGTGAAGAAATGAGATGTGTATGATAAATTCCATATAAAGTGTTGCATTAGACCATGCCCAATCCGGGGGGACTAAGAACCCGAATAACTTAGATGGGAGTTTGTACTCATCAACCTAGTGAAGGGTTTGTACTTCTCTACCTAGTGATGGGGCGGCACCATCACTAACCTAGATGGTGGTTTGTATGCGTCAACCTAGGGAAGGGTTTGTTCTTCTCCACCATGGTGATGGGGCGGTATTATCACCAACCTAGATGAGGGTTAGTACTCATCCACCTATGTGATGGGGCGACGTCATCACTAACCTACCAAAGGGTTATACATTTGGAAATCTAACTTGGTCTCTTCTACACATATGATATCCTATATGAGCATGAGTTACTTAAGCATGTTTTTACTTATGCATCGATCATACATGCCATCTTGTTATATTATGTCTATTGCCTATTGTTATGCACTTTGATTATGATGCCTAACTCTTGTTGCACTGCATCTTACATACTTAGTACATTCAAACATACTAATGCATACTCTATTCCTACATAATGCCACCATGTAGGAACCGGACTCCAAGTTGATCATCCTCTTCTACATGGCTAGTTCGGTGCTATTCAAGCTAGTTGGTGAGTCCTCCACTTCAGGGACCTAGCCTATGTTTCTTCTAGTATGTATTGAGTCATTATTCTTTATTTTCTATTGTGACTATGAAGGTGAGCCTTGTTACTTTGTCTTAGCCCCCTTCTTATCTATGTATTATAAGTCTTTGTTGGACATGTTATGTATTTATGATATGAGTTTAACTCTTCTCTTATGAGCATGATGTTGTGCAAGTTTTCTCATAGTCCCGTTGGCCCTATTCTTATTCATTTATGTTGTATCTATTGCTTCTGCGACCATGGATGTGTAATAATGTTCTAAGAGGCTTGCTTGGGGTCCCTTTGCACCGTGTCACGTCTAGGCCATTGGGTCGTGACAAACTTGGTATTAAGGCACTAGGTTGATAGATCCTAAAAGTCCAACACATCGTGTCGATGAGAGTCCTATTCATTGTTATGAAGCGCCGCATGACTATGAATAGGAGACTATGAGACATTCTAGGAAATGTTTCCCTTCTTTATGTTCTAAGCCGTGCTATAGCGTTGTGGTAAGTTTTCCCACTACCAATTATTCTTTGCTATTCTAGATCATACCAAAGACTCGAGACCGAAGGACCCAAACTCCCGAGGAGCAACCTAAGAATGGTGAGCTCTGGGATGCCCTCACAATGCTTGCCCTACTTATGGCCAACCAAGTCAATCAAGGGGCCCAAGCCTCTCATGTTACTACCCTGGGAGCTAGGGTAAAAGACTTCATGAGGATGAATTCTCCGGTTTTCTATGGGTCAAAGGTGGATGAAGATCCACAAGAGTTCATTGATGAGCTCTACAAAATCTTGAATATCATGGGTGTTAGGCCAAATGAAAAGGCAAAGTTGGCGGTGTACCAACTCATATGGGTAGCTCAAATATTGTATGATCAACAAAAGGGTGAGAAGGGGGTCGATGATGTGGTGCTCTGGGAGGAGTTCAAATTGGCCTTCCTTAGTCGGCTTTTTCCTCTTGAGCTTAGGGAAGCAAAGTTAGTGGAGTTTATGAACTTGAAACAAGGTTCTATGAGTGTGAGGGAGTATTCCCTCAAGTTTAATCAACGTTCAAAGTATGCTCCTCATTTGGTGGCCGATCCTAGATCTAGGATGAACAAGTTTGTGATGGGGCTCTCCAACTCGGTAAGTGAAGAATGTCGGTCCACCATGCTAACTAGTGACATGGACTTATATCAGTTGATGACCTATGCCAAGAAAATGGAGGAGGAGAAATTGAGGAAGAGAAGGGGGCATGAGGTCAAGAGGGCCCGTCTTGGGGGTAGGTTCCAAAGGGGTGGTCGGTTCCATCAAGGCCAAGTTTCTCACCATGCTACTAATAGGGGGTTTAGAAATGACCTCCTTAGGCCTCAAGATGTTGGTGTTGTGGCTCCCATTGCTGTGTGTCCAACATGTGTGAAGGGTAATAAAAGCCCATGTTTGAAAGATTCTAATGCATGCTTTCGTTATGGGGCTTTGGCACAAGAAGGTAGATTGTCCAAGAAACCGTGGCAAGGTCCGGGGTGCTAATGTGGTTCCATTGGGGAGAGGTGGTCCTCAAGGTGGTTCCCCAAGGAACAATAAATTTTATGCTCTATATGGGAGGTAAGGGTTTAGTGAGGTCCCTGTCATGCTGTAACACCCCACATCATACACTACTAGTACAATTTAAATGAAATATGACATGGTTTGGACAAATTGATACTAATTTTCAAATGTGCTCGAATCTCGCGTTAATGGACTATAT